>ML400192.1:0-22170 GCA_005239525.1 Nicotiana knightiana | reverse complement strand
AAATTTTCTACTTCACCTTGTAAAAATCTGCAATCCGCAGTTTTGTGCCCATGATCATTGTGAAATTCACACCAGTGATATGGAGTTCTTCTTCTTGGATTTGACCGCATCTCTTTGGGCCACTTAACCTTGTCTCCCATGTTCCTCAATATTGAGACAAGTTCAGTAGTACTTACATTAAAGGTATGATCCCCAATTTGAGTACTACCTCTAGGTCGTTCATCTCGATCTTTTCTGGATCTAGACGAGGATGAGACTATGTCTCTTCCTTGTGGTCTATAGTCCGACCTAGTGTTTTTGAACCTGGGGCGGATATCGCATCCCGAGGGTCCTAAGTAAGGATCGTACCTATTTTTACCGGCTATTCTATCTGATTCTGGACGTCTGGATGTGGAATGATCTTCATCTCTCGAACGAGCAATGATATCTTCTTCTATTCTGAGTTTAGTACTGTACATGTTATATACATCGTTCCATGTTGTAGCGGGGAATTCTTTTAGACTTTCCGTAAGTCGTCTCGTGGCTTCTGAGCTTTGATCATTTAGGTTGCTTGAAAATTCCATGGCTGCCCAATTATCAGGCACCCTGGGTAACTGCATTCTTTCTCGTTGAAACCTGTCTACAGTATCACGGAGTAGTTCTGTGTCTCCTTATTTTATTTTGAATATGTCTTCCATTCTCTTCTCAACTTTTTGTGCACCAGAGTGTGCTTTTAGAAACGAATCTGCAAGCTCAGCGAAAGAGTCAATAGAATTTTCAGGGAGAAGAGAATACCAGGTTAGGGCTCCTTTGGTAAGTGTTTCCCCAAATTTTTTGACAAGTACTGATTCAATCTCTTGTTTCGTTAAGTCGTTGCCTTTTACCCCAGTAGTGAAAGCAATCACATGGTCGCGTGGGTCAATTGATCCATCATATTTGGGAACATCAGGCATTTTAAACTTCTTAGGTATAGGCAAGGGTGCCGCACTTGGCTTCCAAGGTTGTTGAGAATATCAATCAACATCGATGCCTTTGATGATAAGTGGTACTCCAGGAATTTGTTCGATGTGATCGTTCTTCTCCTTCATCTGTTTCTGCATGGTTATCAGTAAATTTTGTAATTCTGAGTTATTAGATATACCTGGTCTCGTTTCGAGAGATTCATTAGTAGTATCTCCTCTTCCTGAGTTTGCCAACCCAGACTGAGGATTTTCCATGGTGATGGTGTTGTTGGGGGTGGCGTTGGCGGTGTAGGTAATGCGGTCGGTAATCCTCTAACAAATTCTTGCAAAACATGGCTCACATACTCTGCAATCATTTGCTTTACACGATCTTGTTCCACAGCTTGATCATTATCACCATTGTTGTTATTGGACCTTTCTAGGGATTGTTCCCTCGAACCACGTGGAGTTCCTAAAGGCGATGGAACTGGGGTTCCACTCCTTTGCCGGTTGTTGTCGTTAGACTTTGACATAATTAAGAGGATATCACTTGAAAAGTAAACAAATATTATCAGATTCCCGGTAACAGAACTAATCTGTTTAACCAAAGAATTAGACCCTTTGACTAAAGCTTATTTTTAAGATGAATACGGGTTACTGATAATCAAATTAATGAAGAAACATAAATAATAGACTGTATTGCAGAAATAAAAAATCGAAGTTAATTGTATTCGAGAATCAGATGCCTTTACAAGCTGTATTCCCCTCCCTTATATAGGAGATTCTTACAACGTACGACTCTTGCTATGGTTACTCATTAGTGACTAATTATGACATTAATGAGGCGTTACAAAGGATAACGTTAATTGGGGTTCGGTTACATAATGTTCGAGTAATCAATTGTGGGTCCTTGAATCTGCCCATAGCTTTGTCTAGATTCATTCTGACCATGCCTCTCTCCCGTTTTGATCAAGTTGAGTTTCCCGTGGTTGATAAGTTTGTGGGTTTACTGAATCGTGCCTCTTTGTACCATATCTCTTCAAAGAATCACATCCAGCTGTCGTGTTTTCCTGTGTCCACGTGACTGGCTGAGTTGTCAAAAGCTGACTTACGTGTGAAACTCTTTTTTACCAATACAAGCTTGACCCTGTGAGTATATTCTGGACCTGACTCCACAGTGAGATGCTTCCCTTGCCGATTCTCAGCAGCACTATGGATTTATCTTTGTTTATTTCTGTCTACTTCCTCATGACAGTAGAACAGTCTATTTCATCTTTTGTATATCCTACTAGTTCGCATATAGACTTGTGACACTAGTTCCTGGCACACAAATAGTAGACTTTATATTTTTGGGACTGTATATATTGGTTCATGATCCTTGTGGCTACATTTACTTAAGTTGGTTAATTTATCCACTTCTACTTAAATGTCCTAAGCTTAAAATTTGGTAAGTGTGGGGATGATTTGTCAAATAAGGATAATTTCACTAGTAAACAAACTGTTGGCTTGCCTGAACCCGGTGTTGGGCACCATTACGACCTGAGTTAGGATTTTGGGTCGTGACACCAGTACTTTGAAATCATGTCTCATCATGCTATACACGTAGAGATCCTGTTCTAGGTAAACAACGACTAAAAACTGTCACCTATGTTATTCCTGAAACCGTGCATAATGTTGTGATTCTATATGCATTTAGAGGTCCTGCTTTAGCAACTGCATATGCATCATTCTGCATTAGACATCATGTTATAGGATCATACTTATTTAACTACACTTAGTCTAAATAAAGATGTATAAAATAGTCCTCATGTTCTAACAAACTAGTAATTAGTCTCTGAATATTTGCAACACTTAGAACTGCATGCTATTGGGTATAACGACCTGAAATTGTCGTCATAACTGCTACACTTAGGTAATAAGCCATAAAAAAGATAAAACCAGAACTGTCCTTTGTGATTAGTGTTCAACTGTCAACATGTTTAAAACCAGTAGGCAAGCTTGATTAAGACTTCCTCTCTGAGTTATGCAATAAATCTGTCTTTGTGTTATCACTTATATACCATGCTTAGGATCTGAACCTGAATTTGGACCTTAACTGTGTATGAGTCATGTTGTTTATGTGTACGATGTGTGGAGGTATACTTGAGCCTTTTATTCGCTTTCCATGCTCCCCTTAATTGATGTCATATATGTTTTATTATGTCTCGCCTTAGTAATTTTTTCCTTTAAAACCTGAGGGTCTGCCTAGCATCTCCCTTATAGGATAGAACTCCTAAATTCCTCCTGGACTGATAGGAAGGGACGGGTAACAACATGCAATAGAGGTCGAGACCAACACTCGATTTAGTTACTTTCACGGGGTGGGAAATAGATGTGATGACCGGTACGCTAATACCACGTGTATCCCCTCTTTGAGGAGTGATTACTGGATATTGTTTGATGTGATCCATATGACAAACAACCTAGGACTCCCCCCCCCCCCATCCTTTATATGCTTAGATCGTAATCCTTTCAAAATCTAACCTTCTTTACTATTTTCAAACATCTGTATGCTTAATACTTAAACCCCCTCTTATTTGAGCCTTTATTTGTTTATTCTCTAATTGTACCAAATTCACAAAAGTTTTTTGGCCGGGGGCCACACTTGTGGATCCTGAGGGGTGTATAACACCTTCCCCTTAGGATTCAAGCCCTTACCCTATCTCTGGTTAACAACGTAGTTGTAAATGAACCTCTTTGGTGTCCTAACGCACCTTTAAAAAATCGTTAGGTAGCGACTCTCAAAAACACAAACCCCTTTCCCAAAAGGAAACAGTTGCCTCAACCGAATATCATAAACCCGATCTCCGCGAGGAAAGAGGGGGCTCGACACTGTCTACAAGCCTTAAGAGTAAATAAATGTCATAAAGGTCGGGACAGGTGATAAGTAGGGATTTTGACCACTTATTTGCACTCTTTCCTTTTCGTTTTAGCTCAAAAATTCTTAAAGGTATTCCCGATAACTAATGAAATGTGCTTTCTTGCAGGAATATTGGGAAATAAGCCAAAGAGATGAAAATCAACTCAAGAAGGAGTAAAATTGGGACAGGACCAAAATAAAGCAAAAAAGAGCAAAGTGCGGACCGCACAATACTGTGTGCGGCCACAGACTATGAAGAACCACTAACAAATTTCCTTTGCAAAGTGCGGACCGCACAATTATTGTGTGGCCGCAGAAGACGAGGTTCAGAGAGATGGTGTTTTGAGTCCCTGAAAAAGTGCGGACCACACTATTATTGTGCGACCGCAGAATGCAAAAGTGCGGCCGCACTCATAAATGTGCGGTCCACAAAAATCTCCCATGTCAGCTCCGGTCCAAGAGTGCGGCAGAACTCAAAAATGTGTTGTCCGCAAAATCTGAAGAAGTGCGGCCGTAACCCAGAATTGTGCGGCCGCAGAAGTCCATCTTGTCAAGCCAACTTCAAAGTGCGGACCGCATACAGAATTGTGCGGCCGCACAATTTCCGCAGGGGAAATTTTGTCTGATAATTTTAGCTGGGTATAAATAGATCTTTTTGTCAAATTTAGGTTAATTTTGAACACCTGAAAGTAGATAGCCGTTTTTCCTTTACTAATTTGGGTAACTTTGTAATAGTTTATAATTTTAACATTATATTTTCTTCTCTTAATAATCTATTATGAGTTTAATCTTAGGGTTATGACCCAATACTAGTGTGGATGCCTAATGGGTGTTTAATTTAGGTCTTGTTTGTGATTGGGTGTATGATATTTAGCCTAGTTCTTGCTTGAATTTAAGAATTAATGGTTGCAAACATTGATTCATGCCTAATTGACCTAGTCTCTACTTGAGAAAGAGAGTAAGTCTAGGAAAACTTGGCTAATTAGAAATTGGAGTGAACTCAAAAAATTGATAGCCCCAATTAAAGGGTCAAATCTAGAGATAGTAAGACCCGACATGAGCATCTATCACTAGTTTTGTGAATTACCCATTTGGACTTAAGAAAGCCAAATTGGAAAAAGCCACTCAAACTATCGAGAGGTATAGAGTGGGCAATTGCGTGTGATTGCTATATTACACCTCGACCAATCAAACATGCCCTAAAGCCCACAATCCATTAGGTAACTACCTAGGTGGAAGTCGCGTCCCTAGATCTTTTATAAACTTGAAAAACAACAATACCAAAAATATTGTTCCTTAGATTTTCATTTACAAACAATAGTATACTTTTTAGAAGTAGAAAGAAACAACCAATTATGTGGAAGTGAAATTTGGGCACGTCATACACCTAGCCTAGATATATACCTAATCCTATATAAGCTCTTTGTGGAATCGACCCCGACTGACGTTAGATAATTATAATTGCATCGGTCGCTTCACAATCCCAATACGTGGTGTGAATTTGAGCGACATCAACAGGGCCTCGACATACCAATCAATACATGTCCAAAGCATACTGACTAAATAGCCAACTCCGAAGCAAGTGGAGTGAACCTACACCTTCCAATAGGCCGATAGCCTAATAGGAGGATTGTCAACCTGTCTATCGGGACCTGCGGACATGAAACTCAGCGTCCCCAGGAAAAAGGGGCATCAGTACAAATAAATTATTGATTATGTAAGGCATGAAAAGAGTATATAAAAGACATGAAAGAGACATGGAGTAAAGGACTCAACCTGTACGTCTGAATAGCTCTGTAAATCATGAAACATTTATAATGTCATGCATATGCGTGTATATGTCATATCATGCAACACCTTCCAATAGGCCGATAGCCTAATAGGAGGATTGTCAACCTGTCTATCGGGACCTGCGGACATGAAACTCAGCGTCCCCAGGAAAAAGGGGCATCAGTACAAATAAAGTATTGATTATGTAAGGCATGAAAAGAGTATATAAAAGACATGAAAGAGACATGGAGTAAAGGACTCAACCTGTACGTCTGAATAGCTCTGTAAATCATGAAACATTTATAATGTCATGCATATGCGTGTATATGTCATATCATGCATAAGTATTTGCGTACATAAAATCATCAAGCCTCTGAGGGCATCCCATCATATCATCTCGTCCTCTGTGGGCGAAATCATCAACGTATACCAACTGATCAGGTGGTGGTGCGTATATAACTCCATAACCTTTTCTCATACCATATATACATATAATATATGCGTATATAACACCATTTTGTCATGGGTCAACGTACATATATAAATAAATGTAATGCATAAGAAGTAAGTCAATAAGATCTCTTGGGATGTCATAAGATCAATATGCCTTCGGTTAAAATCATGAAATACACTTTATCAACTTACGTATTTTTTGAGACCCATGCATAGAGGATATAATAATAGGACACATGGGGAATCAAGAACATAGGTACCCCTCGTACTTCTAAGAATAGAGTCATTTGTGAAAGTTCTGCGTTTGCTCGTTTCTTTTTTACCATATGGATCATGCCAAAAGGGAAGAAGGCATATCCTTGAAATACCTTAACTAAATTAAGTCTGTAATATCTCCCAAGCAACTCTTCAAACAAATCATCTCAATCTACCATAGCATAAGGAGATTCAAAATTAGTGCTGAGTACAGGCTAATTCTGTAACTTAAACTAGTAGCTCGTTTACGTAAATTCGGCAGTATCTCCCATGTAACAAGGGCCTCATCCAATACCATATACCAAAAACAAAAACCATAGCAATCCAGCAACATATAAGTATCAATAACAAGACACCATATAACAACAAGAAGTCACAACTACTTCACGACGAGCGGCAAGTTCCAATCGGAATCTGTATACACCATATCACCCCTTATAGACTTCTAACTTTAACTTAACATTATCATTAACATGATAATAAATTCATTCATCAATTATTTCAGCCTTATACCATATATTTATAACAAAGAAAACAATCTACAACTCCAGTTATCCTCAATTAGCAACTTTCTTCACTAGTTCATGTCTAGTACATCCATTTAACTTAATGAACATCAATAAGTGCATGCAAGAACACAATATGCTTACCCCTTAAAGTAGATTCAAGTTGAAATCCCCGTTATATTTAGCTTACAACAACCCTCAAAGAAAATACAACACCATAGAAGTGGCTTAAGCTAATCTTCACTTCCAATCTCAAGTTTCATATGTTTCTTTCATCAATTCACTTGATAAACATATAGAAATGCATAAAAACAGAAACCATATTATAATAAAGTTATTTTCTCCAATTTCCATCCATATATATATATATATACACACACACACACACACACACACACACACCACAATCAACATGTAATTAACCTTAAACACAATCAAAAGAATGTTAAACATACCTTAGGAAGGAGATAAAATTCTAATCCTAAGCTTAACTTATCTCACCATCATCCTTATTCACATCATAACACCATAAAGAGGTTATTCTTCACCTTTGGCTAACTTTGATGTTGGATTATGATGTACTTTTTAGGAATTTGTTTGGAGCGTTAGGGTAATTTTTTGGTAGGGTTTGGAGAGTATGAGCATTTAAGGAGGCTGAAAAATGAACAAATCTCTTCCCAAAAACGAGATAAAAATAGGTGAAGGCCGGCCACCGACCAAGTGGGTCCCATAAGGGCTGCATATGCAGTCTCGCGAAAATGCGAATATCGTGCTACTCAGATATTGTATCAATGAATGTTAAACGTTTTAGAAACTAGACTCATAGATATTCAATTTGATAGGTGGATAATCCCATAATTCCAAGTATATTGGGAGAAAAACTCAGCTACATTTGACATAAGTTTCAACACATTTACGAATGTAACTTGTGATGATCTTTGCCAACTTTTGTTCCACAACTCGCTTGACTTAAAAACGTAATAAATGGCTATAAAACGACTAAAATAACTCATAACATAAACTCCTTATCATATTAATCACCCTAGTATCACCCAAAATTACATGTTATAATATTCTCAACTTGTCCACATTCAACGTAACTTATTTTCTTCAATTTGTTTAGCTTTTAAGCCTTTCAACCCTCTTGGTAATTTTTATCCATGATCTTAAAGATTTGTAACCTCCAAGGTAAAATGATTAACTTACTTTAAGTACTTTCAAAGACGGTCATTTTTTAGCTTACATCAATTGACTTACGACGTACTTTACACGTACGAAAATATGGGGTGTAACAGATGTAGCAGCTAAAGTTTGTTTTATTGAATGCCATGAAATAGATATACCTCCACAGGTAGATAGATAGATTATTTGATATTGGGCTTTATGTGGATCAGACAAATAACTTGCATCTGCATAACTAATCATTTGTGAATCGGATTCATAAGAACAAAATAATCTGATATCAATAGTCCCTCGGAGGTATCTGAAAATATGTTTAACACCATTCCAGTGTCTTGTTGTTGGAAAGGAACTAAAATCTTGCTAATAAACTTACTGCAAAAGTTATATCTGGTCGAGTATTAATTGCAAGATACATTAGTGTCCCAAATGCACTAAGATATGAAGTTTTATCACCAAGAAGCTCTTCATCATTTCATGAGGTCGGAATGGATCTTTATTTATATGGAGTGATCTCACAACCATCGGGGGTACTCAATGGATGTGTTTTTTCCATATAAAAATGCTTTAGGATCTTTTCGGTATAAGCTGAATGATGGACAAAAATCCCATCTTTCATATGCTCAATTTCTAGACCAAGACAAATTTTGTCTTTCCAAGATCTTTCATTTCAAACTCGTTCTTCAAAATACTCTACTGCTTTTGGAAGTTCCCAGGAGTTCCAATGATATTTAGATCATCAACATACACATCGATTATAAAAAATTTAGATCCAGATCTTTTTATAAAGACACACGGACAAACTGGATCATTCTTATACTCTTCTTTCAGCAAGTATTCGCTCAAGCGATTATACCACATTCCCCCTGATTGTTTCAATCCATATGATAATTTTTGAAGCTTTATTGAACCAGTTTCCCGTAAACCATTATAAGCTTCAGGCACTTTAAACCCTTCAGGAATTTTCATATAAATTTTGTTGTCTAATGTGCCATACAAATAGGCAGTGACACCTTCAGGTATAAGAAACCTGAAAGTGATTACATCCACCACAGGAGAATATGTCTCCATATAATCAATGACAAGCCTTTGCGAAAGTCCTTGTGCCACAAGTCGTGCTTTATGTCTAACGACTTTATTTTTGTCATTTAGTTTTCACATAAAAACTATTTGTATCCCAGTGGCTTTATTCCTTCAGGTTTCAAACTATACGTCTGAATACTTCACGTTTTTCAAGTGAAGTTAATTTTGCCTGGATAGCATCTTTCGATTTTGGTCAATCATTTCTCTGACTACATTCATCGACAGCTCTTGGTTCAAGATCCTTATCTTGTTGTATTATTTCAAGAACAATATTATAAGCAAAAACGTTGTCGACAATAATGTTATTTCGGTTTCACCTTTTTCCCGTAGAGACATAATTTATTGAGATCTCTTCATTTTTATTATTTTCATGTACCTGTGACTCCTTTGAGGTCTTATCATTTGTTATGTCACATGGGTCTTTTTGAGCAATTGCCTCCATATTATGGTCCCCTAGATCATTTGCTCCTCTTCTCTTTCGAGGATTTTTAATTTTGGAACCGATTGGTCTACCACATTCCAAGCGTGGTTTAGACTTATTTGCATTTATAGATTGTCTAGTCGGGACGTCAATTCGAATAACAGCATTAGCGGCGGGAATATGTGAGTTAGTCACCCTTGGTAGGTCAGTGAATGCATCTGGCAGTTGATTTGCATTTACAAATAAATTATCTTTTGAACCTCGTGTTCACATTGATTTGTTCAAGAATCTAAATGAGATAGTGATATTTCATTCCAATCTCTCTTTTTCCAACTGCTTATTTTGTCCCCCTTAATGTTGGGTATACTGATTCATCAAAATGACAATCAATAAATCTTGCTGTAATAAATCTTCAGTCATAGGTTCCAAATATTTTATAATAGAAGGAGATTCATACCCAACATATATCCCAAACTGGGGACCCACCTTTGTGCGTTATGGTGGAGCAGTTGGAACATAAATCGCACATCAATATATTCTAAGATGGGAAATATTTGGCTCCTGGCCAAAAGCTAATTGTAATGGAGAGACTTTATAATAACTTGCGGGGCCTGATCCGCACAAGAGCTACTGCATGCAAAATAGCATGACCCCATGCCGAAATGGGAAGCTTTGTTCTCATAAGCATCGGTCCAGCAATTAATTGAAGGTATTTGATCAATGATTCTACTAAACCATTTTGAGTATGAACATGAGCAACTGGATGCTCCATTGTTATCCCAGTTGATGTACAATAATCATTAAAGGACTGAGAAATAAATTCACCAGCATTATCAAGACGAAGTGTCTTAATTTCATAATATGGAAATTGTGCTCTTAATCTTGTTAATTGAGCAAGTAACCTCGCAAAGGCCAAATTGCGGGCTGACAACAATCACACACGTGACCATCTTGTAGATGTATCTATAAAAACCATATAATATCTGAATGGTCCACATGGAGGGTGTATGGGTCCACATATATCACCCTGTATACGTTCCAAAAATCCAAGAGATTCAACTCCAACTTTAATTATTGATGGTCTGATAATATGTTTGCCTTGAGAACATGCAGCACAAGAGTTCTGGTTCTTCGATGAATGGCCATGTGAATTCTCAATTATTTTGCCCAACCGGTCATGTCAAATAATAAAATCATTAGAAAACTCTTTGTTTACTATGACATGTGATTCAACTACACTAATACTAGCATAGTATAATCTGGAGAAAAATGCGGGAAGCTTTTCAAGCACACTTCTTTTCCGCTTTTATTGTAGTAATATAAAGGTATTCAACATTTCCTTCATTGGTGGTCTCAATATGATGGCCATTTTAGCGAATATCTTTGAAACTCAACAAGTTTCTTTGAGACCTACTACAATATAATGCATCATTAATAGCCAATATAGTTCCTCCAGGTAGTAATACGGTCTCTCTTCCAGAGCCCTCAATTAATTTTGTACTACCAGATATTGTTATGATATTGTCTTCTTTCATAACTAAACAAGAGAAATATCTCTTATCTTTTAATATGGTATGCGTCGTAACACTACGGCCAACTGAAGTCTGGAAAGTTTTCATATTCTTCATAAAGAAAAAAAAAATCAGAAGTAATTTTGAAAAATTTAAGAAACAAAAGAAACTATATTTAGGAAAGTAAAGACTGACAACATAAAATGTTTTATTCAAAAATATGAACTTCATAAAAAAATAATTATTCTTATAATTTTGCCTGTAATAAGTCTTCAGTCATGATGCTCAAAGAAGTCTCCAGCTTCTAAATGAGTAATATTTATAAGGTCTTCAAAAATATCATCTTTATAGGCAAGGTTTGCTTCAACTTTATCATGATTATTCATAGGGCCCGCCTCAACATTATTTTGAAAGGTCAAGCGAGTCTCAACTTTATTTTGTTTCCCTTTTATAGAGGCTTGATAAAATTTGACAAAATATTCAGGTGTACGATTCGTGTCCAATAATTTTTTATATCACATTAGTGGCAAATATTATCTATGCCTTTTGAAGGATTATTTTGAGAACTCATATTGTTCTCTTGTTTATAACGACTACCACCATGGCGATTATTATTTTTCCCCTTGCCACGCCCACGTATATTTATACGACCATGATAATTATTTTATCTTCTTTTAGACTTTGGGTCTATCACTACCATATTCGCTTCTGGAAATGGAGTTGATCCAGTGGGAGGGACTTTATGATTTTTCATTAAAAGGGCATTATGTTGTTCAGCCACCAAAAATCATGAAATAAATAAGAATATTTCTTAAAGCCCTTTTCACCGTATTGCTGTTGTAACACCCTATTTGAGGCATGAAAGGTGGAAAGAGTCTTTTCCAACATTTTCTCATCATTCATAGGTTCCCCATACAATTTTAGTTGGAAAATTATTTTATATACAACAGAAGTATATTCACTTATGGCCTTATAATCTTATAGCGTAAGTGCATCCACTCACGATGATCTCTTCGCAATATCGTTGCCTTTAGGTGGTCATATCGTTCCTTCAAATTAGTTTATAATTGAAACGGATCTTTCAAGGTTAAATATTCACTTTTGACCATTCATCGAGATAATGGAGAAGTAAAATCATGGATTTCTCCTTATTTTGACTTAATGCTTCATTTCCTTCTTTAATAGTGCCACCAAGACCTTTAATATCAAGGTGAATTTCAGCATCAAGTACTCATGGTAAATAGTTATTCCCAGAGATACCAAGTGCCACAAATTCAAGCTTTGACAAATTCGACATAGTAAAAACTATCATAAAAAGTAAGTGAATTAGAGTGATAAGAATTATTATCAATGAAAAAGATATTCAATGCAGAATATAATCGTGTATTAATATTCTCTATATATAATTATTAGAACAAATAAAAATGTGTAGTGTGATGATAAATTAGTGCTTAATATTACACACAAGAATTTTAGACATGTCAGTATATTTTCAAAGAATAAATAAGTTGAAGTAATCTCATTACTAGGTACTAGTATATTTTGTTCCTACTTAGAAGACGTTTCAATAAGTTAAGTAGGCATAAAACTAGATGATCTCAATTCTGCCAAGTTTCAACATTGAATACGATTCATCTAATAGTTAAGCATTAATTAGTTTGTACACTTAGGTGATAAATTCATTGAAGACACGTTTAAACCTTTTGAAAATTTTGCAAATATTCCTTCTAAATGCCTATTCTGTCAAACTATTTTGATGTATGCTTAATTACTCTAATTATTGTAATTCAATTTAGTACTTATCTATTTATGTGTAGGTTTAAACTTTTTCGTAGTTTAAATAATGAAATAATAATTTAATCGAACCTTATTTTTTTCATAACAAGGAAATTATTATAATCATTGTAACGACCCGACCGGTCGTTTTGCGTTATCGATCTCGTTCCCCTAAATAAAACGTCCAATAACGGCTTCCAGGATTCAGAAATGTTTAGAGCAATATTAGAACACTTGGTTCCTTCAGGTTGGCCTTTAAGGCCAAGTTTCACTTCGGTCAATATTTTTAGTAAACGACCTCGAAATCGAGTTTCGACGGTTCCGGTAGCTTTGTATGATGATTTTGGACTTGGGCGTATGTTCGGAATGGGTTTCGAATGACCCGGGAGCGTTTCGGTGCCCAGTATTGAAATAAGAGTTCCTTAAGTTCCTATTGTGGTTTGGGACGTGTTTTTGTGTTATCGAGGTCCGAATAGAATTTCGAGACCGGGAGTAGTTCTGTTATGTCATTTATGACTTGCCTGCAAAATTTGGTGTTATTCCGAGTAANGTGCACCTGATCTGGTGTGACTGCAGGTGCGGTTGCCCAGTCGCAGGTGCGAGACCGCTCCTGCGGTCCAGGACTCGCAGGTGCGATCCCTAGGTGGGTTGCCCAGTTCTCGCAGGTGCGGGCTCTTTTCCCGCAGGTACGGAGCCACAGGAGCGGACTCCGGCCCGCATGTGCGAGCCCAGGACCTTGTCCCATTTTCCGCAGGTGCGAGACCGCATGTGCGGTCGTCGAGTCGCAGATGCGGAAACCCCTGTAGGCAGAAAGGTCTTTAAGTGCGGAATTATTTCATTCCCACTCCATTTTCTTCCACCATAGGCGATTTTGAGAGCTTGGAAAAGAGCCCCACGACCCAGCCACTGTGAGGTAAGTAAATTCTATCCTAAAGTTAGTTAATGCATGAATTCCTAGCTTAGTTAACTACCTGATTAGTGAAAAATTAAGGAATTGGGTAGTGACATAGGGCTTTCGAGAATTTAGAGAATTACCCGTGAATTGGCTATGAAATCATACAAAAATCATATATTAATGATCCTTAGGTTATGGGTGAGTGTTTCCTTCAAAAAAATTTGAAATTCGAGCATGCGGGCCTGGGGTTGGATTTTGAGATTTCTTCAAGAATGATGAATTTGACTAAATAATAGGAGAATCCCATGCTTTGAATGTAAATTAATATATTATTATAACATTTGACTAGTTTCGAGTCCGTGGGTGTCGAGTTTGGAGTTTCGAGCGCATTGACCCGGGGCATTGGTGCAACGCGAGGTGAGTCTCCTTTCTAACCTCGTAAGATGGAACTGTCCCCGTAGGTGTTTTAAATGCTATGTGTGAAAATTGTGGGGGCTACGTACGTACAAAGTGACGAGAGTCCGTACGTAGCGGCTATTATTATTATGTCCGGGTAGTCAGGTCCACATCATGCCCTGTGTTTTACTTGAAATGAACTATATGCTTAATAAAGTAAATGTTACATGCGGCTTATTTTCCTGAGATCATGAAATTTGAGAAAATTTGTAAGGAATTGTTTACTGAAAAGTAATTTAAAAAGGAATATTGTGTGTGCATGTGACCGCTTCGCAGTTTACATTCCGCGAGCGGAGTATGATTTCCCCCACTCTTATGGGAACGGGCCGTACGCCACGGCGGATTTGAAAGATGCACTTATGGCTCGGGTCGTTCGATCCTCGGTAGTGCATAGAGAGGATTACTTTATGGCAAAGATGCACTTTTGGTTCGGGTCGTTCGATCCTCAGCAGTGCATAGATGTGAGTACTTTATGGAAAGGTGCACTTATGGTTCGGGTCGTTCGATCCTCAGCAGTGCATAGATGTGAGTACTTTATGGAAAGGTGCACTTATGGTTCGGGTCGTTCGACCCTCGGCAGTGCACGGACACGACTATCTTATGACTCTGTCGGGTTGTCCTTATCCTGTATGCGCATGATTTATTTGTTTCTAAATTCATGGACACTGATTACACAGATATTTGGGGGAAGGTGAAGTAGTAATTGACTATTTATTTCCAGTACTTCCTTGGATTTCAGTTCCTTACATATATTTGCTGCTTCACTGCCTTTACATGCCTACCATTTTCATCTTATTCTGTTAAATTATATTGGTGGACCTTAGTGAGTGTCATGTCGACCTCTCAACACTACTTCTTCGAGGTTAGGTGGGATACTCACTGGGTACATATATATTTATGTACTCATGCTATGCTTCTGTACTTAATTTTACAGGTTCTGAGGCTGGTGCATCTGGTTGTCAGACCAGAGCTTGATTCTGATTATAGACGGACCTGACTTCACGGTGAGTTGCTTTCTCCTAGCGATCTCCGGCAGCACCATGGGGTTTTCTTTTGCTTATTTCCCGTCTATTTCTTTCAGACAGTGGGACTGTATATTATATCTTTTGTATATTCTGTTAGTATGCCCGTAGGACTTGTGACACTAGTTCCTGGCACACATGTGATAATTATTATGGATTACGGGTCTGTATATATATTAGCTCACGCCTCCTCATGACCGCTTTTGATTAAAAACTGGCTAATTATCCTTGTCGATTTATGTTTTAAGTTTTAAGAACTGAGTATATGTTGAAATGTTTTATCTAATAAGAAAGAACCCTTAGCAAATTGAGTGTTGGCTTGCCCGACCCCGCCGTTGGGCGCCATCACGACCTAAGTTAAGATTTTGGGTCGTGACAATCATATTCAAAACAAGTTATGCATATGGTAATTAAATTGCAAGTTAAAGAAGATCCTAATAGAAACATTATAAACATAAGAATATATACCTGAATCGGAAAAGAAATTAACTATCTCTTTTTGGAAGAAGATAAGATTCGGATGAAGCATATATCCTCAGTTGGTTAGAACCTCGTGCTGATAACGTATTCTGAAATTATAGCAACATAAGCCAATAAATATAGATAAAACTTTTCTTTTATCAAGTTGTATTCAAGTCTACGTTATTAATGTCTTTTGTAGAGTCAGAAACACCATATGTATAGTGTACAATTTTCTTGAAGGTTACAAAATATTAGATGAGTATAATAAACATATTCATGTACAATCCAAAATGGTTCATGGACGAGTTGTTGGGCATACACAAATTCAATGTATTCATAAGACAAGTTAAGTTGCCGCCATCCACCATTTGTTCAGTTCGTTTTATTATAAGTTGTAACGTGTAACCTCCTCAGCTCGCGGCATTCCTATCCCCTTTTACCATTCCCCTACCCAATATTTAAAAAATGAGGTCGAGGTATTTAGTATCATAGTTGACCCAATATGTCAATTTCATAGTTGTAAAAATTTAGCACAACGTCATTATATAACATGAGAAAAAAGTTTTAGTTATGACGCATTTGCACACTCGAGATGATATAAGGATATACATGGACCATGGTCTAGCCATGTAGTATTAGTATTATGTAGGACTAAATACTTAGGGTATGACCTTACAAAAATTTTAAAACTAGTGGTAGTAGGCTGTAGATACTGTATTACAGCTGCATCAACTTTTTTTTTTTTGGTTGTCAAGGCTACTTTATATTAATTAAGCATACGTTACAGGGAGCTTCTGTCGGTAGGCAATATTACAAAAAGACCTAGTTGAACTGTTATCGACAGTGTTATGCCGTTGTATATTAAGAAGAGAAAATTGACTACTTCTACTACTATGTTGGGCATCCTGCAGTATTACTGAATTTGTAGAGGCATAGCTTGTGGAAGGTACGTCAGTGTTGGTACAAAAAGATTGTGGTGAGTCTATATAGAATGTGTTCCTTGTCGTGACCCTTTTAAGCTTCCCACAGCCTTGCTTATCATCCATAAGTTCCTGCCAGATGAAGTGCGGAGGATCTGCAAAAAAGGTGATGGTAGTGCCCTCCAATTCCATTCCAAAATGAGCTAGTTTATCTGCTACTATATTTTGCTCGCTGTAGGTATGACTGAGTCAGGGACTACTCAGTTGTTGGATCAGGAACCTGCAATCAAGTAACAGGGGTGAGTGTACTGAAGTATTATTTTGTAGCATTGTTATTACCTCTTGTGCATCCAGTTGGATTTAAAGTGGAGTTAGGTTGTGCATAATTGCCATTTGCAAGCCGCGTAGTAAGGCCATGAGTTCGAAATTGATAACGTTGGTAGAGGGATAATATCCTGCATAACCCATAAGCCAGTTACCTTTATGGTCTCTGAATACCCCCCAAAACCTGCTCGTGATTTGTTATGTTTGACCGCCCCATCCGTATTAAGTTGAAAGACTCTCCCTGGGGTGGGTTCCATTTGACATACATAGGTTTTGTTGCATGCCTTGGCAGAGGGGTCAGTGAGGTGGTAATATTCTTGAGTGAGTTGGAGAAGTGTTGATGTAGAGGGTTTGTGATTCTGGTTTTCAAAACAAAATTTATTTCTAACGTTCCAAAGGTGCCATAAGGTGAAAGGAATTAATATTTTTAAAGGAATGTTGGAAGAGTAAAGGGTGCCTTTTTGGAGGACTAGTTGTTTTAGCCATACGGCGTTAGGAGTGTTAGAAGTAATTAAAGAACGAATAGTGGCTCCTAAATTTAGACTGTTCCAGCATTGTTTGGCGTGAGTACAATGCATCAATATGTGGCATATTGATTCTTCCCCAGCATGGCATATATTTCAAATGTTAGAGGGAATAATTCTAAATCGATGGAGGTACAGTTTGGTAGGCAGTCTATTATGGCTAATGAGCCATAGGAAAATTTTAATTTTGGGCAACATGTGGAGTTTCCAAATAGACCCATGATGGTTTTCTGTATGTGTTGGTTTTCTGAGCATATTATAACACGAGCTAACACTGAAGTGTCCTGTAGGAGTTAGACCCCAAATGATACGATCGGGTTGGTTTCCATAATTAGGGATATAAGTAGAGTTAATTAAGTGGGTGATATGGTGTAATGATCCGACCGGTCGTTTTGAGCTCTAGCGCGTCGTTCAGCAGTTTGAGGTCATGGGTAGCCTTATTTCAAGTATTATGACTTGTGGGTGTGGTCGGAATTGAATTTCGAGAAGTTTAGAGTTAAATTGGAAAGAAAATTATCATTTCAGAAGCCTTAAGTTGGAGAAATTGACTAAGATTGGAATTTTGAGTAAACGACCTCCGAATCGGGATTTGAAGGTTCCAGCAGGTTCGTATGATGATTTCGGATATGGGCGTATGTCCGGATCGGGCTTTGGATAACCCGGGAATGTTTCGGCGTATATTATGGAAGTCGGCATTTTGAAGGAATTTCCTAAGTTTGGCTTGAAGTACATTTCAGTGATATTGATGTCTGTTTGGGATTCCGAGCCTAGGAATAGCTCCGTATGGTGATTCTAGAGTTGGGAGCGCGATCGGAAGTGAATTCGGATGTCCGTAGGTCATTTTGAAGTCATTTGGCTAAAGATAGAAATTTGAAGGTTTTTGAGAAATCCGACCGGAAGTGAAAATTTTGATATCAGGGTCGGAATGTGATTCCGAAAGTTGGAGCAGGTCCGTAATGTCGAATATGACTTGTGTGCAAAATTTGAGGTAAATCGGACGTAATTTGATCGGTTTCGGCATCGGATGTGGAAGTTTGAAATTTCAAAGTTTATAAAGTTTGGATTTGGGTGCGATTCGTGATTTCGGCGTTGTTTGATGTGATTTGAGGCCTCGAGCAAGTCCGTGGGATGTTATGGGACTGAGTCGTGCGATTGGACGGGGTCCCCGGGGCCTCGGGTATGTTTCGGGGTGGTTTCGGGTCATTTTTGAGTGATTCGTTGTTGTTGTTTGCTGGTGCATCTGGTGTGCAATGCGATCGTGGTCCTTGTTGTGCGATCGCGAAGAAGGAAAAATTGGAAGGTTGGATTTTGGTCTATGCGATCGCAAGAAGTGGTGTGCGATCGCACAGTGCACCATGGGACTGTTGGGTTGGCTTGTGCGAACGCAAGGGGGAAGCTGCGATCGTGGAGAAGGAAATTTGGGGGGAGCTGGGAATGGCTTGTGCGATTGCATGAGTGTGAGTGAGATCGCGTAGGGCAATTATGGAGGCAGCTCAGAAGGCATATGCGATCGCGGAGGCGTTTGTGCGATCGCATACAAGGATGCCTGGGCAGTGTATTATTTTAAATGGGATTCTTGGCTCATTTCTCCCATTTTCTTTGGTGTGGGGCGATTTTGAGGGGCTTCAAGAGAGGATTTTCTTCATGCAATGCTAGGTAAGTAATTCCTCCATGTTTCTAAATTAAATACAAGGTTATTACGTGGAATTATACATGAGAATTTGTATAAAAAAGGGGAAAATTTTGAAGAAAACCTAGAAATGGTATTTTGGATTTCCACCATGAATTTGAGCATGGAATTTAGAGTAAATTCTATGTTTGAGTTAGTAAGACTATGGGTAGGGTATATCTTCGAGAAATTTCGGATTTCGGGCGCGTGGGCCCAAGGGCATTTTGGTCAATTCCTTCAGCGGAGATGGGAGTTTATATAATTTGAATTATTAACAAATATTGGAGTATATTTTCATTGGTTTATCGTTATTTGAATAGTTTTGGGGCGTTGTGCATATATTTGAGTCATCTNTTTGTCGTTATTTGGATAGTTTTGGGGCGTTGTGCGTCCATTGGAGTCGTCGGAAGGGCTTGGAAGCCGGTTATGGAATTTCGGAGCGAGGTGAGTCTCCTTTCTAACTTTGTGAGAGGGAATTGTCCCCCTAGGTGAACTAAATGAATACACACTATTAATTTCGGGGGCTACGTACGCACGAGGTGACGGGAGTCCATGCGTAGCTACTATTATGCCATGTCCGGGTAGTCTAGGACCCACTAGCATGCTTTACTTGTTGTACTGGTGACCTTGTCAATAAAATATCATGTGATGCTTTCAATTAGTATATAAATCTCTGAGAAGGATAGAGTTTACTTTTCTTAATCACCTAGAAGGATAATTGATTCTTCCTTGGATAATTGTGTTTCGGATAAACCTATCGGGTTTGGAACCCTGTCGAAATTGGCAAGTAAATCTCCAGAAAAGTTTTAAATATTATACTCATGGTTATTAAAAGGAGAATTTTATCACTTCATTGAACAACTAATTTTCCTGATAAAAATGTGATTCACTGGTGTGAATATGTGTAACTTTGGGTGCCTGAGTCGTATGTATGATTTGCCAGCAGGATGACCCTGTATTTATGTATATTCATTTGAGCACCTGAGTCGCAGGTATGATTTGCGAGCAGGTTCGCCTTATTATTATTATGTTGACCGCGTCGCATGATTGATTCGCAAGCGGGGAAAATATATGCATCTATGGTTCAGGTCGTTCGACCCTCGGTAGTGCAAAATTTATGTTTATGTTGGTTCGGGCCGTCGACCCTCGGCATTGCTTGCGCATGATATTTACTGCGTATTTGTTGTGATTTATACATGTTTATCGGCCTAAGGAAGTTTTAATGGCCAGTTATGAGGAAGTAGAATTTATGTGTAAAATGTGAAATAAGTCTGATGTTTCTTATCCCGGATTATTATTTAAATTGTCAACTGAAATAATGAAGATTTAAAGTGTTAAATGTGGAAGGAGTTGATATTATTAATTCCTGATTTTAAGAAATTGTCTATGCCATTCATGCTTAGTGTCTCACTTGAATATATTAAATTGACCTTAGCAAGTGTCTGATTCGACCTCTCGTCACTACCTCTCTGAGGTTAGGCGGGCGACTTGCTGCGTACACGTTGTTTTCATACTCATACTATACTTGCTGTGCATTTTTATTGCACAGGTACCTTCATAGCGATGTGGCTGGTTTGGAGACTTAGGCGAGCTGCATTATCCGAAGGCGATCCGTAGCTGACTGAGTCTCCCTCGTATTGTATTCATTTTGTTTTAAATTCCATTGTCCACTTTGTATCTCGGACAAGCTTTGTAATGATTGTATAAATTCTTAGAAATTGCTCATGCACTTGTAACACCGGGTTCTCGGATGTGTTTGGGATTTAACTGAATAAATAGAATAGTTTACCTGTCGTATTCATTTGATAAATTTTTATTCATTTTTATGACTTGTAAGTGAAAGGTAACAATTTTCGAAAAATGTTAAGACAGAAAATTATATCAACTATTTAATGATTGGCTTGCCGGACGGTGGTGTCCGGCGCCATCATGACCTTAATAGATTTTGGGTCGTGACATATGGCTAGGTAAATCAAAGGATAGAGATGAGTTGTTTTCTCCCTTAATATTTAGAGTGTTAGCAACTGTCAGCCCCTCTTCTTGGTTGATTAACGGTCCATGAATAAGGCTTCGAATATTGGTGTTTGGAGCGATCCAATTGTCGGTCCAGAAACGCACATGAGTGCCTTTAGTAACTTTCCATTGAAGGTCGTATTGGCAAGTCTTCCACCCAAGCATAATGTGTTTCCATAAGGTGGAAATTTTTTTGATTTGATTACTGGGGTTATTAATATATTTATTAAGGAGGAAACAAGTCTAATGGCTTTGGGGATTATGAAAAAGCCTCCAAGCAGTAGCAGCTAGTAGAGCAACATTTTTATCTTTAAAGCGTTGAATACCTAGTCCCCCTTGATCCTTGTTAGTAGTTATTATATCCCAATTAGTAAGGTGAAACCGTCTTTGTGTGGTGTGGAGCCCCAAAGAAAATTCTGATAGGATTCTAATCTAGAGATCAAAATAGTGGGAAGGGAAATGATTTGCATGATGTGATTGGGCTTGGCATTAAGAGTAGCTTTAATTAAAGTAGTACGTCCCGCCATGTTTAGGTGAGTCGTTTTCCATCCCGCCAACCTATTCTTGAAATTATCGATTATGAATTGAAAATATCTTTTGGTGGGCTTAGAATTGAAGATAGAAAAACATAGATACTTACCAAAAGATTTGCCTTCCGGCATATTAAAGGAGGAGAGTATGAAATTCTTATCATTAATAGAGCAATATTTTGAGAAATAAATTTTGACTTGTTAAAATTTATTTTTTGCCCTGAGTGGGTGGTAAATTGCTCCAATATTTCAATAACTTGGTGGCATGAGGCAGTGGTTATTTGGAAGCCAAAATAATGTTATCGGCAAAGAATAAATGGGATATTTGAAATGCTTTGACGTTCATAATAATAGGTGATCACGCTCAACTATGTCTTATAGAAAGACTAAACGGGCGCTGCAAATATAATTCGGGGTATTACGCCCAGAGTCGATCCCACAGGGAATTTACGTATCAATTAAGTCTTTAAAATACTAAACTGTTACTTAATCAATTTTCTCAAGACTTTTGAATATCAAGTTGTGATGTTTACTAAATCTAATAACAAAATAATAAACTAGCAATTAACCCACAATATAGTG
>ML400190.1:0-17396 GCA_005239525.1 Nicotiana knightiana | reverse complement strand
GCCTATATTCCTATGGAATCAGGATTAACAAGAACGCATTAATAATTCCCGTATAATAACCAAGCAAGGCGATTAGGTATATTCCTATCCTAACCGCAAATCCGCTCCCCTGAAGGGTTAAGATCTTGCTCTACCCAATCTTATATACAATCTAGAATTCCCTCTCCCGAGTTCAATCCTAGATTCGTAGATAGTATTCAATTGGTGATCAAGCAATCAAATAATTAAGCGCAAGATTGAATAAATAAACCAATATGATAAAATAATAAGAAAAATTCAAGCTTCAAACTACAACGTTCATGTAGCACCCCAAAAACTCTAGAACTAATAAACTATGAAATTAAAGGAAGAGAAGAGAAGAAAAACTAGGTAGAAGCCTCCTTCAAGCGTGGTGTGTGTTCCTCCCCGTCAAATTCCCCCCACATCAATATCCCCTTCAAAGTTGTGTTTTTGGGTCTATTTATATGTTTTAGGACAAACCCTAAACGTTTAGGAGACTTCTATTCAAATCGGGAAACACTTAAAACCTTCAAAACTCAGATTGGACCAGACCAGGGACCGGGATTTATGGCCCAAACGCCCGGATAAAGCCTGGCCAGGCCTGGCGTTAGGGCTCTAACTACCTCCAAACGCCTGGTCCTACCAGGATTTATAGCCCAAACGCCCAGCTATAGCCTGGTATGACCAGGCTTTATGGCTCAAATGCCCGGCTATAGCCCGATTCACTACTTTTTGACTCTTGAGCGTATTTTTGACGTTTATGCATCCATTTAGCTCGGCTTCCATCTCCAATTCACCTACACATGAAATAGACTCCATTATGCACATACAACGTGTATTTTTATCATTAACGCACCTAAAATGTAAGGCACATAATGCTTTAAACCATGAATTATAGCCACGCATCAACCGTATTTTATCCTCAAATTGTCAAAGTTCAACGAAACTCATTTTCTTCGATTCGCTTATCCTCTCACCTTCATGAATTTACTTATCATTTGTTTGAAATAGCATAATACTTATAATACCAAAAGAATCTCATTCCCGAACATACATCGATTAACTTACGACAAAACTTTAACGTACAAAAATACGGGATGTAACATCTCGTTTCCGAGCTTTCATTAATTTACTTATGGCGTACTTTCGTGTACGAAAACATGGGGTGTAATAGCTAACTAGGCCCAAACTTTAAGATTGCTTCCTTGCTTACCCAAGGAATGCTAAATAACTGTAGCGACATAAGTGACAAGCTTGGTACTAGGCGAACTTTAAGACTTAGGAGCTTCATCTTTCAATGCTATAGCTAATAGAGAGAGAGAGAGAGAGGGGATTTACAGACAAGGATATTCTAATAAGGTGTCACGCCCCAAAATCCCACCATCGGGCCGTGATGGCGTCTAACGTTGACCTGCTAGACAAGCCAACGCGTATAGATAAACTAGAATATTATCATCAATTTAATAGGATAAACTAAACGGTTCACAATTTAACAACAGAAATAAACATGGTTTCAAACTAAATAAGGACAACATAATACAACAACGCGTAAATTTTCCCAAAAACTGGAGTCACAAACTCACGAACTATCTATAAGAGTGCTAAATACAAGTATGAAAAGGGAATACATAGTTGTCTCTGAAACTAGGGAAAAAAAGACATAAGTGAAGACAAAGGGATGGAAGAGACGCCAAGGCCCACGAACGCCAGCGGGTATACGTTGAAGCCTCTATGATAAGCTGGAAGACACTCCCACTAATGATGTCCTCCGAATCCGGCTGCGTAATCTGCACAACATAAAGAAGTGAAGGTGTAGCATCAGTACAACCGACCCCATGTACTGAGTAAGTGCCGAGCCTAACCTAGGTGAAGTAGTAACGAGGCTAAGACACGACAACAAAGTGTACCTGTGCAGTTCAATAATATAGCAGAAACTAAACAAGAATACAATTACAGGGAAAACATGCTGGGGGATAAGAGATAGCAAATACTGAAATGACATAAACGAAGCAACAATCTGAATTATCTGAAAATAATAACGGGAAATGACAACACAAATTAAACAGTAAAGGATGCGGCACGGCATGTACCATCGCGCATAATAACAATGTAAAATACGGCACGGAATGTCCCCTCGTGCATAATCAATATAAACACCGCACGGAATGTCCCCTCGTGCATAATCAATGTAAAACATGGTACGGAATGTCCCCTCGTGCATAATAACAATATAAACATGGCACGGAATGTTCCCTCGTGCATAATAAAAATAAACATGGCACAGAATGTCCCCTCGTGCAAAATAAATATAAACATAGCACGGAATATCCCCTCGTGCATAATAAATATAAACATGGCACGACATCACCCTTCGTGCTTTTACACTCTTCCTCACCCAAACAACAATCACAAACAAGGGCAAGGAAATAAACAGAGTAAAAATAGAAATCCCGGCAAGGGATCATCAATTAAACAATTAAATCCCGGTAAGGGAGCATCAATTAAACAATTAAATCCCGGCAAAGGAACAATAACAGTAATCTCAACATCCCAATAAGGGAGACAATATCAAAAGAAACAATGACCCGACAAGGGTATATTTTAGTAGCTCTTTCTCTTTCTTTCACTTCATTTCATAATTTACTCTATTACTTGAGCCAATGCTCAAAAGAATACAATTATCTCATATGCCTTCATCATTCGTATTACAATCCGAGCCAATGCTCCAAAGGATACAATTATCTCATATACCTTCATCATTCGTATTACAATCAGAGCCAATGCTTCAAAGGATACAACTATCTCATACATCTTCCTCATTCGTATTACAATCTGAGCCAATGCTCCAACAGATTTTAAAGATTACAATTCCCTTCACATACCTTTCATAACATATAGAAGTCATCAATTAAGCATGGAAATTACCACAAAATCAGAATATTCACAATATAAGGACTCACGGTCAGGCTAGACACCAATGTATAGATACTCGTCACCATGCCTATACATCGTATTTGACAATTAGCAAGTAGCAAATTATACTCAACTCCTATTCCTTCAAGCTAAGGTTAGACCAAACACTTACCTCGGGTCCAAAGTATAGCAATCAACCCTCTAACACTGCCTTTCTTTTAGAATTCAACTCCGGAATGGTATTGTCTAGGCATAATCAACTCAAGTATATCAACACGGAGTCAATAATTCAATTACATAGCATATTTACCCATATCCATGCATTCTTTCAAAATAACAAAATTCGACCTTGGGCCCGCTTGGTCCAACCACAAGGCTCGGACCAAAACCATGTCACCCATTCACCCACGAGCCCGAATATATAATTTATTTTCAAACTCTACCCCAAAACGAGGTCTTAATCAAGAAAATTCAAAAGGGCCTAACTCTACCCAAATTCCAGATTTTCTACTCTAATTTGCATATTTTAGGCTTAGGAATTCATTAATTATAGATGAAAAATGAAGGAAATGAGTTAACATTTACTAACCCAAGAAGTTTTGGTGAAGGATGGCTTCAATGGATGCCTAAGGGCTTTGGAGAAGAAGAAGTTCGTTATTATCTAAGTGAATCCCGTAGCTACTAGTTCTGGAAATATTTATATACCACTGGGCAAAATTGCCCTTCACGATCGCGGAAGGGAGGTCGCATTTTTGAAGGGTATACTGGACAGATAATCGCGATAGCAGAAGGGAGGACGCGATCGCGAAGAGTAAAAAAAACTGGGGTCCAGAAGTTGACTTACGCGAACGCGTGGGACATCACGCGAACGCGATGAAGGAGACCTGTAAAGCTACGCGATCACGGTCAACTATATGCGAACGTGAAGAGGAAAAGAAGGCTAAGCCCTCAGGGTTAATTAACCCTACGCGATTGCGAGGGAAGGGACGCGAATGCGATGAAGAAAAACTTAAAGCTTCGCAAACACGGAAGAGGCTTCGCGATCGCGAAGAACAAAAGGAACATGCAATAGCTGAAGCAAAACCCAGCAATTTTCCTATGTTCAAAATCACTCCGAGACACCTCCGAAACACTTCCGAGCCCTCGGGGCTCCTAACAAATCACATGCACTAACTCAACAACATCATATGAACTTAACTGTGCGATCAAATCGCCAATATAACATCATATACATCGAGTTAAACCTCAAAATTCATGAATTCTATCAAATTTCATAAAACATCAAATTTCCGTTTTCAACCAAACTCTACAGGAAGCGCTTAAGCCATGTACAAGACCTGTACTGGGCGCCGGAACCAAAATACGGGCCCGATACCACCACTTTCTAATCAGATTTAATTTTCAATTTCCTTAAATATTTTTAGAAAACAATTTTACTCAAAAATTCATTCCTCGGGCTTGGGACCTCAGAATTCGATTCCGGGCATACGCCCAAGTCCCATATTTTCCTACGAATACTCCGGGACCGTCAAATAACGGGTCCGGGTCCAGGTTCGGTTATCCAAAATGTTGACCGAAGTCAAATTTATTCATTTTAATATCAAATCTTAGCATTTTTCACAGAATTTCATATTTAAGCATTCCGGCTATGCGCCTGGACTATGCACGCAAATCGAGGCAACTACAAATGAGGTTTTCAAGGCCTCAGAAGTACGGAATAGGATAATAAAATAGGTGATGACCCCTTGGGTCGTCACATTCTGCACCTCTAAAACAATCGTTCGTCCTCGAACGGACAGAAGAAGGAAGTACCTGAGTCGGGAAATAAATGAGGGTAACGGCTCCGCATATCCGACTTGGACTCCCAGGTCGATGCCTTAGGCGGCTGACCTCTCCACTGAACACGAACAGAAGGGAAACTCTTGGATCTCAACTGATGAATCTGCCGGTCTAGAATAGCTACTGGCTCCTCCTCATAAGCTAAGTCCTTTCCAACTGGACAGTACTGAAATCTAACACGTGGGCTGGATCGCCGTGATACCTCCGAAGCATGGGCACATGAAAAACTGGGTGTACGGCTGATAAGCTAGGTGGCAATTCAAGTCTATAAGCCACATCTCCCACTCGATCAAGAATCTCAAACGGACCAATCAATCTAGGGCTAAACTTGCCCTTCTTCCCAAATCTCATCACGCCCTTCATAGGCGACACTCGGAGCAATAATCGCTCACCAACCATGAAAGCCACATCTCGAACCTTACGATCTGCATAACTCTTTTTCCTGGACTGAGCTGTACGAAGCCTATCCTGAATGATCCTGATTTTGTCCAAGGCCTCCTGAACCAAATCTGTACCCAACAACCGAGCCTCTCCTGGCTCAAACTATCCAACCGGAGATCGACACCGCCTACCATATAAAGCCTCATAAGGAGCCATCTGGATAATCGACTAGTAGTTGTTGTTGTAGGTTGACTCTGCTAAAGGCAATAACTGATCCCATGATCCTCCAAAGTCAATAACACAGGCTCAGAGCATATCCTCCAATATCTGAATAATCCGCTAGGACTGTCCATCCGTCTGAGGATGAAATGCTGTGCTCAACTCCACCTGGGTGCCTAACTCTCGCTAAACTGCTCCAGAAACGCGAGGTAAACTGCGCGGCCCGGTCCGAAATGATAGATACCGGCACACCATGAAGGCGAACAATGTCCCGGATATAGATCTCAGCTAACCTCTCGGATGAATAGGAGACTGCCACAGGGATGAAATGCGCTGAATTGGTCAGCCTATCAACAATGACCCAAACTACATCGAACTTCTTCCGGATCAACGGAAGTCCAGTAACGAAATCCATAGTGATCCTCTCCCACTTCCACTCGGGAAGCTCAATCCTCTGAAGTAAACCACCAGGTCTCTAATGATCATACTTAACCTGTTGACAATTCAAACATCGCGCCACATATGCCACAATATCTTTCTTCATTCTATGCTACCAATAATGCTGCCGCAAATCCTGATATATCTTCGCGGCGCTTGGATGAATAGAGTACCGGGAACTATGGGCCTCCTCTAAAATCAACTCTCGAATCCCATCAACATTGGGCACACAAACTCGCCCTTGCAATCTCAAAACACCATCATCATATAAGGTCACCTGCTTGGCACCTTCGCGCTGCATCATGTCTCTAAGGAAACACAAATGGGGATCATCAAACTACCGATCACGGATACACTCCAATAATGAAGAACAAGAGACCGTACAAGCCAACACTCGAATAGGCTCAGAAATATCCAACCTCACAAACCGATTGGCCAAAGCCTGAACATCCAAAGCAAGTGGCCTCTGACTGACCGGGATAAAAGCAAGACTGCCCATGCTAGCTGACTTCCTACTTAAAGCATCGGCCACCACGTTGGCCTTCCTCGGGTGATATAAGATGGTAATATCATAATCTTTCAACAACTCCAACCACCTTCTCTGCCTCAAATTCAACTCCTTTTGCTTGAACAAGTACTGAAGACTCTTATGATCCGTGAACACCTCACACGTCACGCCATACAGATAGTTACTCCAAATCTTCAATGCGTGGACAATGGCTGCCAACTCCAAATCATGCACTGGATAGTTCTTCTCATGAATCTTTAACTGCCTCGAAGCATAAGCAATGACCTTGCCATCCTGCATCAACACTGCACCAAGCCCAATACGGGAAGCATCGCAATAGACTGTATAAGGCCCTGAACCTGTGGGCAAAACCAATACCGGTGCCGTAGTTAGAGCTGTCTTGAGCCTCTGAAAGGTCACCTCACACTCGTCCGACCATATGAACTGGGCACCCTTCTGGGTCAACCTGGTCATCGGGGCTGCAATAGATGAGAACCCCTCCACGAACCGACGATAGTAGCCTGCCAATCCCAAGAAACTCCGAATCTCTGTAGCTGATGCTGGACTAGGCCAGTTCTTGACTGCCTCAATCTTCTTCGAGTCAACCTGAATACCCTTTGCTTATACGACATGACCCAGGAATGCAACTGAACTCAACCAGAACACACACTTCGAAAACTTTGCATAAAGCTGGCTATCCTCCAGAGTCTAAAGAACCACTCTGAGATGCTGCGAGAGTATATCAATATATCATCAATGAAGACTATCATGAACGAGTCCAAATAAGGCTTGAACACTCGGTTCATCAAATCCATAAAAGCTGCTGGGGCATTTCTCAACCCAAACGACATGACTAAAAACTCGTAATGCCCGTACCGAGTGCGGAAAGCTGTCTTAGGGACATCGGATGCCCTAATCCTCAACTGATGGTAGCTAGATCTCAATTCTATCTTTGAAAATACCTTGGCACCCTGAAGCTGATCGAACAAATCAGCAATCCTCGGTAGTGGATACTTATTGTTGATTGTAACCTTGTTCAATTGCCGGTAATCAATGCACATCCACATCGAACCATCCTTTTTCTTCACAAACAACACTGGAGCACCCCAAGGAGAAATGTTGGGCCTAATGAAACCCTTCCCAAGAAAATCTTGCAACTGTTCCTTCAACTCTTTCAACTCTAGCGGGGCCATGCAATACGGCAGAATAGAAATGGGCTGGCTGCCCCGAGCCAGATCAATGCAGAAATCAATGACCCTGTCGGTGGCATCCCCGGCAGGTCTGAAGGGAAGACCTCAGGAAACTCACGAACCACGGGTACCGAATCAATAGAGGGAACCTCGACACTGGAATCACGCACATAAGCCATATAATCCAAACACCCCTTCTTGACCATATGCCGAGCCTTCACGTACGAAATAACACTGCAGGTAGAATGACCAGGAGTTCTTTCCACTCCAAACGGGGTAAATCCGGCAAGGCTAAGGTCACTGTCTTGGCATGACAGTCCAGAATATCATGATAGGGGGGTAACCAATCCATCCCCAGTATAACATCAAAGTCGACCATACCTAAAAGCAACAAATCAACATGGGTCTTCAAGACCCCCAATCACCACAACACAAGAATGATGGACTCGATCGACCACGATATAATCACCCACCGGTGTAGATACATAAACAGGGATACTCAATGGATCACTAGGCATGACCAGGTATGGTGCAAAATAAGAGGACACATACAAATACGTAGACCCTGGATCAAATAGCACTGAAACATCTCTGTCACAAACCCAAATAGTACCTGTAATGACTGCATCTGAAGACTCAGCCTCCGACCTGGCTGGAAGAGCATAACATCGGGGCTGGGCCCCACCACCCTGAACCACATCTCTGAGACGGCCGGCTGCTGGCTGGCCTCCACCTCTGGCGGCCTGAGCTCCACCTCTATGACCTCTACCTCCACCTCTAGCACCCTACCCCCACCTCTAGCTGGCTGGGCAGGCTGTGGAACACCTGGTGCCTGTACCATGGCACGAGAACCTTGATGCTGAGACCCACCAGAACCTCGGGGGTAAAACCTGGAAATGTGCCCCAAACCACCAAAGTATAAGAAGGCCTCTGCTGATGTGACTGCTGACTCTGGAACTGGCCCTGTCGACCCAGATAACCACCCTGGAAGTTTTGAAGTGGCGGTGCACCGATAGGTGCTGGTGGCGCACTGTAAGGCTGCTGATTGGAATAGTGCGTCTGATAACCACGACCACCTGAAGTACCATGGGAATATTGAAGAGCTGACTAAAAAGGTCTGGGAGGATGACCTCTGCCTGAAGAATCCCTGCCCCCAGGTGAGGCTCCATTGAAACGACCGAAATGACGGGGCCTCTTGTCAGCCCCTTGACCACCACCCTAAGACATAATCATCTCGATCCTCCTGGCCACATTGGCCACATCCTGGAACGGTATATCTGTACCTAACTCTCTAGCCATATGAAGTCTGATAGGCCGGGCCAATCCCTCGATAAACCTCCGAACCCTCTCCCGATCAGTGGGAAGTATCATAAGAGCATGCCGGGCTAGAGTGATGAACCTGGTCTCATACTGAGTGACGGACATGGATCCCTGTTGGATATGCTCAAACTACCTCCGAAGGTCCTCTCTCTGAGTAATGGGAAGGAACTTCCCCAAAAATACCTCTGAGAACTGAGTCCAACTCAAAGGTATAGATCCAGCTGGTCTGGCTAAGCAATAGTCTCTCCACCAACTCTTGGCTGCGCCAGATAACCGAAAAGTAGCGAAGTCAACTTTGTTGGACTCCACTATGCCCATATTCTGAAGAACCTCATGGCAGCTGTCCAAATAATCCTGGGGGTCCGCCGATGGTGAACTAGTGAAAGTAGACGTAAATAACTTAGTGAACCTGTCCAGTCTCCACAAAGCATCTGCTGACATGGCTGCTCCCTCTGCTACCGGTGCTGCAATATCCGGCCGAGCTACTCCGGCTGGCTGAGGTGCCAGAGTCTGAAACTATGGAGGTAGCTGCTTTGGTACGCGGGCGGCAGGAGTCTGGGCACCTTCCCCAGCCTGAGAGGCGGCTGATGCTGTAGGAAGAAGACCCACCTATGCTAGACTCTCCATGAGTCCGACTAGACGGACAAGGGCATCCTGAAGCACTGGGGTAGCTATGAACCCCTCTGGGACCTGAGCTGGTCCAACTGGAACTGCCGGAACTGGGACCTCCTCGTCAGACTCGACTTGAGGGTCCTCCACTGGGGCTGCTGCTCTAGGCTGAGCCCGGCCCTGGCCTCGGCCTCTAGCACGGCTCGTCCTCGACCTCGACCCCGAGTAGGACCTGTAGTAGGAGTGTCAGGATGCTGGGCAGAACCAAGGGAAGCACGCGTCCTCGCCATCTTCGAGAGAATAGGATAGAAACTCAATCAGTACTCAGAATTCATAGCGCACGACAGAGAAGAAAAGAAATATGGAGTCATCCTAACTTTGCAGCCTCTGGGGGATAAATACAGACATCTCCGTACCGATCCCTCAGACTCTACCAAGTTGTCCGTGAGTTGTCAGACCTATGTAACCTAGAGCTTTGATACCAACTTTTCACACCTCGAAATCCCACCATCGGGCCGTGATGGCATCTAACGTTTAACCCGGTAGACAAGCCAACGCGTATAGATAAACTAGCATATTATCATCAATTTAATAGGATAAACTAAATGGTTCACAATTTAACAGCGGAAATAAACATGGTTTCAAACTAAATAAGGACAACATAATACAACAACGCATAAATTTTCCCAAAACCTGGAGTCACAAACTCACGGACTGTCTATAAGAGCGCTCAATACAAGTCTGAAAAGGGAAGACATAACCGTCTCTGAAACTAGGGAAAAACAAGACAGAAGTGAAGACAAAGGGATGGAAGAGACGCCAAGGCCCACAAACACCAGCGGGTATAACTTGAAGCCTCTATGATAAGCTGGAAGACACTCCCACTAATGATGTCTTCCGGGTCCGGATGCGTAATCTACACAACATACAGAAGTGCAGGTGTAGCATCAGTACAACCGACCGCATGTACTGAGTAAGTGCCGAGCCTAACCTTGGCGAAGAAGTGACGAGGCTAAGACACGACAACAAAGTGTACCTGTGCAGTTCAATAATATAGCAGAAACTAAACAAGAATACAATTATAGGGAAAACATGCTGGGGGATAAGAGATAGCAAATATTGAAATGACAGAAACGAAGCAACAATCTGAATTATCTGAAAATAATAATGGGAAATGACAACACAGATTAAAAAGTAAAGGATGCGGCACGGCATGTCCCATCGCGCATAATAACAATGTAAAATACGGCACATAATGTCCCCTCGTGCATAATCAATATGAACACGGCACGGAATGTCCCCCTTGCATAATCAATGTAAAACATGGCACAGAATGTCCCCTCGTGCATAATAACAATATAAACATGGCACGAAATGTCCCCTCGTGCATAATAAATATAAACATGGCACGGAATGTCCCCTCGTGCATAATAAATATAAACATGGTACGGAATGTCCCCTCATGCATAATAAATATAAACATGGCACGGCATCACCCTTCGTGCTTTAACACTCTTCCTCACCCAAACAACAATCACAAACAAGGGCAAGGAAATAAAGAGAGTAAAAATAGAAATCCCGGCAAGGGAACATCAATTAAACAATTAAATCCCAGCAAGGAAATATCAATTAAACAATTAAATCCTGGCAAGGGAACAATAAAAGTAATCACAACATCCCAACAAGGGAGACAATATCAAAAGCAACAATGACCCGACAAGGGTATATTTTAGTAGCTCTTTTTCTTTCTTTCACTTCATTTCATAGTTTACTCTATTACTTGAGCCAATGCTCAAAAGAGTACAATTATCTCATATTCCTTCATCATTCGTATTACAATCCGAGCCAATGCTCCAAAGGATACAATTATCTCATATACCTTCATCATTCGTATTAGAATCTGAGCCAATGCTTCAAAGGATACAACTATCTCATATATCTTCCTCATTCTTATTACAATCTGAGCCAATGCTCCAACAGAGTTTAAAGATTACAATTCCCTTCACATACCATTCACAACATACAGAAGTCATCAATTAAGCATGGAAATTACCACAAAATCAGAATATTCACAATATAAGGACTCACGGTCAAGCTAGACACCAATGTATAGATACTCGTCACCATGCCTATACATCGTATTTGACAATTAGCAAATAGCAAATTATACTCAACTCCTATTCCCTCAAGCTAAGGTTAGACCAAACACTTACCTCAGGTCCAAAGTATAGTAGTCAACCCTCTAACACCGCCTTTCCTTTAGAATTCAACTCCGGAATGGTATTATCTAGGCATAATCAACTCAAGTATATCAATAGGGACTCAATAATTAAATTACATGGCCTATTTACCCATCTCCATGCATTCTTTCAAAATAACAAAATTCGATACCGGGCCTGCTTGGTCCAAACACAAGGCTCGAACCAAACCATGTCACCCATTCACCCACGAGCCCGAATATATAATTTGTTTTTAAATTCGACCCCAAAACGAGGTCTTAATCAAGAAAATTCAAAACGCCTAACTCTACCCAAATTCTAGGTTTTCTACTCTAATTTGCATGTTTTAGGCTTAGGAATTCATTAATTATAGATGAAAAATGAAGGAAATGAGTTAAAATTTACTAACCCAAGAAGTTTTGGTGAAGGATGGCTTCAATGTATTCCTTAGGGCTTTGGAGAAGAAGAAGTTCATTATTTTCTAAGTGAATCCCGTAGCTAGTGGTTCTGGAAATATTTATATAACACTGGGCAAAATTTTCCTTCACGATCGCGGAAAGGAGGTCGCGTCCGTGAAGGGTATACTGGATAGACAATCGCGATCACGGAAGGGAGGACGCGATCGCGAAGAGTAAAAAAAATTGGGGTCTAGAAGTTGACTTACGCGAACGCGTGGTACATCACGCGAACGCGATGAAGAAGACCTGTAAAGCTACGCGATCGTGGTCAACTGCACGCGAACGCGAAGAGGAAAAGAGGGCTAAGCCCTCAGGGTCAATTAACCCTACGCGATCGCGATGGAAGGGACGCGAATGCGATGAAGGAAAACATAAAGCTTCGCGAACGCGGAAGAGGCTTCTTGATCGCGAAGAACAAAAGGGACCTGCAGCAGCTCAAGCAAAACCAACAATTTTCCTAAGTTCAAAAATCATTCCGAGACACCTCCGAAACGCTCTCTAGCCCTCGGGGCTCCTAACAAATCACATGCACTGACTCAACAACATCCGACGAACTTAACTGTGCGATCAAATCGCCAATATAACATCACATACATCGAATTAAACCTCAAAATCCATGAATTCTATCAAATTTCATAAAACATCAAATTTCCCATTTCAAGTCCGAAACACGTCAAACGAAATCCGTTTTAAGCCAAACTCTACAGAAAGCGCTTAATCCATATATAAGACCTGTACCGGGCGCCAGAACCAAAATACGGGCCCGATACCACCACTTTCTAATTAGATTTTCATTTTCAATTTCCTTAAATATTTTCAGAAAATAATTTTACTCAAAAATTCATTTCTCGGGCTTGGGACCTCGGAATTTGATTCCGGGCATACGCCCAAGTCCTATATTTTCCTACGGACCCTCCGGGGCAGTCAAATCATGGTTCTGGGTCCGTTTACCCAAAATATTGACCAGTCAAATTTATTCAGTTTAATATCAAATATTAGCATTTTTCACAAAATTTCATATTTAAGCTGTCCGGCTATGCACCCGGACTGCGCATGCAAATCGAGGCACCGACAAATGAGATTTTCAAGGCCTTGAAATTACGGAATTGGGTAATAAAATAGGCGATGACCCCTTGGGTCGTCACATAAGGTTACACAAAATCCTTTACAAGCACATATTGTATAAACAAAACAAGTTTCCAATGACAGGTTTGAACATCATAATTTAGCAAACTATGCCAGATAGAGTTTCAAATCAAAGCATAGTCCACAATTAGCCTAAAGGACTTCAGAAAATTAACACGAGAATCTAGCAAACTCATAGAAATGATAAGTGGATGGCAATTTTCACATGAAAGTTGTTAGCGCGAAAGGCTAATGAGAATATGGTCATATAGTGACAGGCTAATGGGCATAGTAAAAATAGTTGTCAAACATATCACTTAGTTGAATATGAGCCTTAACATGATGGGCATTACTATAGCACAATTACTCTAAAGAACTCAAGGTAGATAAAAGAACATGTCAATTATAGGTCAACATGACAAGCAAACACTAGGATTCATGTCAGTCGATCCCATATGAGAGAAAACTACACATTGACATTTATCCTAGAAGCAATGCTAGGAGGGCAGGATTGATAGGTCAAAGAACATAACTACTAGTGTTACAAATTGCAAATAAACAAGTTTAGTTACACAATGAAATAGTGATATAACATGGGAGAATCAGGAATCAGTTTGCATGAAATAATTGATTATTCTTAAAGGGTTTAATAGGAAGAGATTCATTAAAGAAGATTCTGAGAAAATATGGAACATGACATTATGACACAAGTATGAACTTATAACAAGTATAGAACATGGCATTATAGCATAAGTGTGAAATTATAACAAGCACAGAACATGACATTAAGGCTAGTATGAACATGGTAAGTAAGGTAAAACTTAAGAGGGCCAGAAACTATTCGAATCAAATATGCAGAGTGAATGTCTATTATACATGTTGAAACCATTCAAGTTCGATACAAGAGGTCATGTAACTTGCAGAACATCATTGAGACAATAGGTTTATAGAAAGCATACAATAATATAATACCGCAAGTTCACAAATAATATAGAAACTTAAGGCATGCTTGTCTAAGTGCAACCAGTATTGGCATACAGAGTACACACATAAGAAAGGAAATGAAAAAAAATGAAGGCTGTGCGAGTCAAGAATGCTAACCAGTTGCTAAGATAAACGAACAAAAGGGTGAGTAACTAGAATCTCAATAGTGACAAAAACATAACAGTAAAAACCCACAAATCCTAGTGCATTAGAGTTTATAGGAGCTTCAGTGAGTCCCGAGCAGTGCTCGCACTAGGGAGGTTAATAGAGAATATTGCGGTAGCCTTGGCTTCCAGCCGGTCACAATCAAGAGAGAGCATAAATAATAGAAAGTGAAAATGAAGGATTAATAGTAGTTGTTAAGCATAGCCTCTCTCCAAAGGGTATTAGTGGAGGGGTTTATATAGTGGTAAAATCAGGCAGATAAAGAAGGAAATAAATCAAGTAAACCTGAACAAAAAGGGTAATATCTCGCATTCAAGTCAGTAGGGGAACCAGAAATGAAAAAAAATCAAACTCCAAACCCTAGTTAGGGTTTAAAACTCAAAATCAGCCAACTAGTATGAAAAGTCCAGTTTTTCTTCGCATATATGGACGAAATATTGTCCAAATCTCCAAGATTGCGTTGATTCTCGTCCGATATAGAGGTGGTATTTGCCAAAATTGCACAAATACCTATGTAATGCCATAAACGTGTGACCAGTACCAAAGGAACCCAAATATGGTAAGCAAATATTGGTAAAATCCCATTATCAGCGGGATTAGGAGAGGGAATTAAAGGGAAGGCGGCTAGGGTTTCTCAGAGAAGGAGAGGATGAGAGGATTTTGTGGCGGCTAATTGAGAGAAAGGGTCTCTAGGTTTAGGGTGAGGAGTTATAAAAGGTAAGCGGGAAGGTTATTGTGGGCTGTTGATCATCTGAGATCAACGTCCGTGATTAAAAGGAAGTGGGGCGGGTCATAAGACGGGTCTCAACCGAGTTAGGCTAAAGGGTCGTCTATTCTTGGTTGGTGAAGGCAAAATGAAACGGGCCACATGTTTTTTGTGCCTTCTTTTGGCCTGAAAGTCGTATTAAACCTGGGCCATAATTTAAATGCATGAAAATTTATCAAAAATAATTTATGAAATGAAATTAACAAATGATAAAATTTTATTTATATAGTAAAATGCTTTAAAATAATAATTTAACATTTAAAATATAAAAATGCTATTTGAGCACAAATAATGGAATAAAATATAATTATGCACATCATATATGCTATTATTGCAAAAATGTGTAAAATAGCTTAAAAGATACAAATATAATTATATAAAATATAATTAAAATATTCTGAAATTTATATATGGATAAAAATAATAAATTTAGATGATTGTGTCGCGCCCCTTTTTCTCACGAAATCGGGTTCCGACATGTGACAACTCTGTTAAATAGGTATTAAAAGAAGAAAGTCGCCACCTAAGGATTTTAATGTGCGTTATGGCACCTATTTGCAAATGACTCTGGTTTAACTAGTCTACATCACCAAAGATCAGGTAAGGGCTCAAGTTATCTCAAAGAGAAGGTGTCAGGCACTCCTAGAGGTCCACAACTGTGGGTTCCGGTCGAACTTAAATTATATGGATTAGTCCATGTCATCAAGTAAGCAAAGAGTGCACAAAATCTAAGAATTTTAAAAAGATCTTGAATAAGGAGGTACAACTATTTTTGATTCTAATAGNGAGGTCCTATGTTTTTTAGCCTAAAGGATCACCCCGTGCAACATAAATAATATTTCGTAACTCCCTTGAGATAGGGCGTTACTCATATTATTCAGCGGGCACAGACTATCATCTTCTGCTACCCTATTACTATGTTAAAGTTGTTTACCTAAGAGCGCTCTAATTCAATTCTACATCGTTCCCTACGTGTGCACTACCCGTCCTATACCTATGGTCCAGGATTTTTTGGACCTCTATTTGGATGGTTCTAGACCTTATATAGGCTGCTCAAAATATGCAAAAACTAGGCGACAAACAAAACATATCAAGGCTTCACATAAAAGCAATTAAATGCTCATTGACCTCTGCACTTAAGCAGCAAATGTACGCAAACACATATGTCAATTAGGAATCTGTAGAATCTAGAATCTTAAACCTATAGACATGCTTTCTAGGCGATCAAAGTATGCAAGAAATTTCAGAAGCAGGATATTGCTTATAGACAGAATTATGCAGGTATTACAAGCTGATTATCTAAGGTTTTAAGTTACCAAGCCTATATGTCTTATGCCTAGGTGATCTACGCAGTTGAGTATAACAAAATCTGATGGGGAAGAGTCCCAGAATTATCCATGTTTTCCTATAGTGACGCTCAGAACTCGTTTTATTGTTGTACTTGTGAACAATGCGATACAATAGCAAATGAAGTGATAAAAATCTTATAGGCATGATTTCTAGTGATTAACTGAAGTGAATTGAAGGAAAATTCATTGACATTTATTCCTATACACAGTTTTCTAATGCATTCGAAAGTAGTTATGCAAATTGAAGGGGTGCTCACTTCCTATAGGCATGCTGTCTACAAACACGTAGCAGTATACATAACATTTGAACTCGTGTTTAGTGGTAGACAAGTAGGGTATGTGTGCTTCTTCTAATGTCATGATTTGTACATGATGTTTTGGACTTCAATACCACACAAGAAGATAGGTTACTTTGTGTGGTACCCAATTTTCGAGTGCTGTCTCAGTAGAAGAACCTGGTTCTTCTTGGTGTTTCAACTACTACTCTTGCATAATAATAAAAAGCAGTAAAGTAAAAACAAAGAGATTTTTACGTGGAAAACACCTGGCTCAAAAGGTGAAAAAACCACGAGCTACTCCTCAGTAGGATTTTCTCAACTCTTCACTAATAACTCTGAGCCAAACAGACTTACAAAATAAACTCTTTTGTAATCCTAAGGATTAACTCTAATCCCTTTGTNCTAATTTCTACACACCTCAAGTTAACTCTAACTTGATCAATACGTACCTATTACAATTGCTTCTATGAAAGCTGAAAGATACAATATTAAAAACTCCTACTAAAATCAACTAGACTCAATAATCAATCTGATGAAACTGGTTCTTCTAGATGAACTGTAGCCTTTTCATCCTAAATATGTCTGAGTCGTTTCCATCATCCTCTTCCCTAGCAAAAATGAATATGTCTCCTACT
>ML400189.1:4576-34370 GCA_005239525.1 Nicotiana knightiana | reverse complement strand
TCCCCTTCTTTTGGCTTTGAAAGCAGTGGTGGTTTCGATAGATAAATCTTCAGATTCTTGAGGGCTTGCTGACATTCTTCAGTCCATTCGAACTGATTCTGCTTTTTGAGAACTGAGAAGAATTTAAAAATTTTTTGGAAGACTTAGAAATAAATCTTCCCAAAGCTGCTATTCTCCCTGTTAGTCTTTGAACTTTTTTTTTATTTGTTAAAATATCAGGTATTTATTCTATAGCTTTAATTTGAGCGAAGTTGACCTCTATTCCTCTGTTCGATACAAGGAAATCCAAAAATTTACCTGATTGCACTCTAAAACGCATTTTTCTGTATTTAGCTTCATATTATACCTGCGTAAAATATCAAAAGTAGTAGAGAGATGCTGGAAATGGTCTTCTGCTTGTGTTGATTTTACCAACATATCATCAATATAGACTTCCATCGTCTTTCCAAGATGTTCTTGGAACATTTTAGTCACTAACCTTTGATAGGTGGCTCCAGCATTTTTCAAGCCAAAAGGCATAACTTTATAACAGTAAGTCCCCCTGTTTGTAATGAAGGAAGTTTTTTCCTCATCTGAGGGATCCATTTTAATCTGATTATAACCAGAATATGCATCTAAAAAACTTAATAATTCATGACATGTAGTGGCATCAATCATTTGATCTATATGTGGTAATGAGAATGAATCTTTGGGGCATGCTTTATTTAAGTCAGTATAATCTACGCATACTCTCCATTTGCCATTCTTTTTAGGTACTACCACGGTGTTAGCTAGCGAGTTAGGGTATGTTACCTCTCGTATCGAACCAATCTTCAAGAGTTTCTATACTTCTTCGTCAATCACTTGGTTCTTGAATGGTCCTTGCTTTCTTTTCTTCTGCTTAACAGGTACGAAGGATAGATCTTTATTTAGTTTATGAGTCATCAATTCTAGTAGGATGCCTGTCATATCTGAGTGGGACCATGCAAAGCAGTCTGCGTTAGCCTTTAAATAATCAATTAACTTACCTCTTCGACCGGGGCCCAACCTCGTGCCTACACTTTCTGTTTAGGCTTTTGTTCAGACAATGGAACAACTTCGAGCTCTTCCGTAGTTGTTTTGATGTGCTCGTCTTCCTCCGGTTCATGAATGGCATCCAGTCTGGAATCTGCATCCATGTGGTCTAATGCACCTTCCGTGGTAACTTGGTTTACCTTCTCATAAGTATTTTATTTCATACATGTTTCAGCAATAATACCTTCCGTACTTGTTTGGGTAGTAATTTCTTCCATGCCTGTTTGGGCGGTGTTACCCGCTTGGGAGATTCCCTTGTCTAGTAATTCTTCCACCTCTATTTTTTGTTGGTGTACCACGGAGTTTATATTTCTTGCGATTTTTTGATCGCCTCTAATTTGTTGAATCCCTCATTCAGAGGGGAATTTAATTACCTGATGCAAGGTGGAGGTTATTGCTTTCATGTCGTGGATTCATGACCTTCCCACGATTACGTTATAAGCGATGTCAATATGGATGACTTGGAACATGGTTCTTTTGATCACCCCCTCAGCATAAGTGCTAAGCTCAATTTCTCCTTTTGTTATAATCGTAGAGTTATCAAACCCTGATATGGCTCGTGCCCTTGGAATTACTTGATTCCCCAATAGCATTTCTTCCACGACTCTTATAAAAATGATATTGACTGAACTACCTGGATCAATCAACACTCTTTTTACGTTAGTATCATGAATAAGTAAAGATATTACCAAAGCGTCGATGTGAGGAAGCATTAATCTGCCGATATCTACATCATCGAAGGTTATATCGTCCGCTTCCAGATTTTCACGAACCCATTTTCCATGTGTAATTGTGAACTTTGTGGTCGTTTTGCAGACCACTCCGTTTACTTCTTCACCTATGTGTATCATGTTGACGGTTCGTTTTGGAGAAGGAGGCTTTGGGGACTCCTGTTTGTTCTTCATATATGCCTGTTTACCTTTATCACTAAACAATTCTGTTAAATAGCACTGTTTCAATAAATTTTCTACGTCACCTTGTAAAAATATGCAATCCGCAGTCTTGTGCCCATGATCGTTATGGAATTCACACTAGTGATCTAGGTTCCTTCTATTTGGATTTGTTCGCATCTCTTTGGGCCACTTAACCTTCTCTCCCATGTTTCTCAATATTGAGACAAGTTCAGTAGTACTTACATTAAAGGTATGATCCCCAATTCGGGTTTTACCTCTAGGTCGTTCATCTTGATCTTTTCTGGATCTAGATGAGGATGAGACTACATCTCTTTCTGGTGGTCTATAGTCTGACCTAGTGTTTTCGAACCTGGGACGAATATCACGTCCCGAGGGTCCTAAGTAAGGATCGTACATGTTTTTACCTGATCTTCTGTCTGATTTAGGACGTCCGGATCTAGAATGATCTTCATCTCTTGAAAGATCAATGATATCTTCTTCTATTTTGAGTTTAGTACTATACATGTTATATACATTATTCCACGTTGTAGCGGGAAATTCTCTTAGACTTTCCTTAAGTCGTCTCGTGACTTTTGAGCTTTTATCGTTTAGGTTGCTTGCAAATGCCATGGTTGCCCAATTATCAGGCACCCTGGGTAATTGCATTCTTTCTTGTTGAAACCTGTCTACAAACTCACGGAGTAGTTCCGTGCCTCCTTATTTTATTTTGAATATGTCTTCCATTCTTTTCTCAAATTTTTGTGCACCAGAGTGTGCTTTTATAAATGAATCTTCAAGCTCAGCAAAAGAGTCAATAGAATTTTTAGGGAGAAGAGAATAACAGGTTAAGGCTACTTTGGTAAGTGTTTCCCCAAATATTTTGACAAGGACTGATTCAATCTCTTGTTTTGTTAAGTCGTTTCCTTTTACTCCAGTAGAGAAAGCAGTCACATGATCACGTGGGTCAGTTGTTCCATCATATTTGGGAACGTTAGGCATTTTAAACTTATTGGGTATAGGAAAGGGTGGCGCACTTGGCTTCCAAGGTTGTTGAGAATACCTATCAACATCAATGCCTTTGATAATAGGCGGTACTCCAGGAATTTGTTCGATACGATCGATCTGCTCCTTCATCTGTTTCTGCATGGTTAGCTTTGTAGTTCAGAGTTATTAGTCATACCTGGTCTTGCTTCGAGAGATTCATTAAACGTATCTCTCCTTCCTGAGTTCGCCAACCCAGATTGAGGATTTTCCATGGTGATGGTATTATTTGGGGGTGGTGTCGGTGGTGCAGGTAACACTGCCGGTAATCCCCTCGCAAATTCTTGCAAAGCTTGGCTCACATACTCTATAATCATTTGCTTTACTCGATCTTGTTTCACCATTTGATCATTATTATCATTGTTGTTATTGGATCTTTCTGGGGATTGTTCCCTTGAACCATGTGGGGTTCCTGAAGGCGATGGAACTGGGGTTCCATTCCTTTGCTGGTTGTTGTCGTTGGAGTTCGACATAGTTCAGAGGATATCGCTTGAAAAGCAAACAAAGATTATCAGATTCCCGGTAATGGAACCAATTTGTTTAACCAAAGAATTGGATTCTTTTCCCAAAGCTATTTTAAGAAGAACAAGGGTTTCTGATAACCAAAGCATAAGATTATAATTGTAGGCAAACTTGTAAATAGAAAGCAGTAAGATGCACAAAAATTAAGTATATTGCAATAGTAGTTCGGATTATCCCCATACAGGTTATATTTTACTCCCTTATATAGGGAATTTCTTAATATAACGTATGTCTTTTTCAGTGATTGAGCATTAATGACTAATTATGACATTAATGTAATGTTATAATGAGTAATTGTAATTTTTGCGTGAATGTCGTGTAACGTGTGGATCACTAATTAAAGATTTCTGAATCCGCTCTTTGTTCTGCCCAGATATATTTTGACCGTGTCTCTTCATCTTCTCAATTAGGTTGAGACTTCCGTAGCTAATTAATCCATGGGTGTGATTTGTCGCGCCTCTTTTCCTCATACCTCTTCATAGAGTCCCGTCCAGCTGTCGTGTCTTCATTTCTCCACGTAGACTGCTGAATCATCAAGATTTATTACACGTATGAAGCTCTTTTTTTACCAATACATAGATAAAATAATTCCTCGTAATTAAAAAGCGAGGTTGGAATTCTCGAAACAACCCGCGGACGATCCCGAGTCTGTAGAATCTGAAATGGACATGGTTGCCCTTGCTGACTTTTGGGCCAAGTTCAAAATCCCGGCCCACATTGACCTTGTCCCAGCCGTCCGCGACGTGGTACAGATTCACCGCCCCCGATATTGCACATCCAATGCGTATCTGTTCTACGTGGGATATTCTTTTCCCCTTCCTTCATTGGTGGAGGAATTTTGCTGTTATTACGGCGTCTGCCCAGCCCAGCTCTCCCCTTACATCTATAAGTTCATCCTTATGTTCAGCCGAGAAAGAACCTCCTATGTTGGTTGCAGACATTCACGACTGGTTAAGTTAGGTCTTTCCCCATACGGTGGGGATCCGTGGATGGTAGGTGTTCCACAAGAAATTTGGGTCCAAACCCCCCGTGGCCGGTGATTCGTTTGCTTGAATTTTTGATGCTTCGGTCTTCAGGTCGTCCATTTTTTTTGTATCGTGGGGTTGACTTAACACTGATTTTGTCGTTAGGTCGAAGATATTCGAGGAGGGCAAGGGCTCCTATTCCCATGTTCCGTGAATCGAGTGCCACGACAGGATCTTCACTTGCTGCGACTGCGGACAAGTTTGCTCATATGACCACTTCTTCTCAGCCCCCACCATTGCATAGACCTAGTCGACCGTCGGCCCCAATAACAGAGACTCCAGTTTCTCCTGTGCTACATTTGATAGATGAGTCGTCGGCGAGCAATGAGGACTTGGTTCCGCTCAAGAGGAGGAGGGTGGATGTCGGTGACGAGATAGTTAGAGCTGAGGAGTCTGAGAGGGGTGACCATGGGCCGGCCGTTGGTTTGTCGGAGAGCGATGTGATTTTACCAACTATAGCTCCGCTGTATACGGGGTCGTGGGAGATGTTCCTTTGCCTGAGGTTGCAGTTGAAGTTGGAGGGCTATCTGAGGCTGCAGACGCCATGCTGAAAAATGATCCGTCATCCTCAGAACAGGTTGGCGTTTCTTCGTCGGCCGAGGAGAGAGGGAAGGACATTGCCGAGGACGACTATGAAACCAGTTATGAAATCGATACCGAAGAGGTGCAGACAGATTGAAGGATTCACTCGGGTGGAGGTGAGGTTGGAGGGATCCACTCGTACCATCGTCGTCCCCCTGGATCGTGACTTGCTTGTAAACACGGAGGAAGCGGTCCCCTCTTTGGGTCCTCTTTGTTCTAATGCGGAGGGAAGGACCTTAGAGACATTCAATTATGTCGCCCTGTCGTCGGGCATAGCTGGCCTCGCCCTGAGGGTAAGTCTCCGATCTTCCTAATTTCTATGCCTTGCATTTTTCCCTCTTTCTTTTTATTTTTAGACTGACTTTCTTCCTCTTCTGCTTTCTCTTTTTCTTTTAGACCATTATTTTGGAGATCGGGAGTGCCCACCGAGAGGAGAGACGGAAAGCCATTTTTAAGAAAATGGAAAGGAAGTACCGTGAGTACCACGTCAAGCACCACGAGATCTGCAGGCGATTCGGTGTAAGTGGTAACTTCCAAACTATTAGAGATGAGCTGAAGTAGAAAGACGATGAGCTTATGCGAGTCATCGACAAATTCAGTGAGCTCGAGGGGGCGCTTAGAGATAAAGAGGAAGAGCTCGAAGTGAGCAAGGGAGTTGAGGCTGAGTGTGCAGGCCTTCAAACCCAAGTGACATCTCCGCTGGCCGAGCTTGAGCAGTGTTCGACCAGGGCTGACGCTTTGAGTGATAAGTCATCGAGAAAACAACGAAATTGGAGAAGGACAAGGAGGCTTGGGTGGCGGATTTTGTAAAGGTGGCGGCATTGGAGGATGCAATCCGCGTCCTCCGATTCGAACGTGCGAATGATATGGAGACGTCCATGCTCTGGGAAGCACGGCTTGATGAACGAATTGGGGGGCTAGAGAAATAAGTCTCGAACCTTAGTGATCATATCAGCGCTCTCGAGGCCGAGAAGGCATAGTTGTTGGCTCAACCTTCCTCCTCTCACACTTCTACTTATCCCGATGTTCCGCCGGATTTGTATAAGAAGTGTATCCACGCCGATACCCAGCTAGACATATTCAAGTATTTGATGACGGTGGGGAGAGTTTCTGAGGCCGAGTTTGAGGATGCTCGTGCTAAGGCGCGTGCAGCTCGGGTCGCATGTGGTTATGATCCTATTATGTCGGGGAATGGTGATGGCGAAGAGGATTTGGACGGGATTGAATAGTGTGCCTGGTACGAGGACGCATACTCTGATGGCGAGGGCGATGTGGAGATGGTGCTACTGAATAGTATGCCCTTGTAATTTTTGTGTTCATTCTTCTGGGCGTCTGTTCATCCTTGTAAAAAATATATTTTTGAATATGGAATGCTATTTTTGTTGTTTGTTTCTGAATATTCTCTGTTTCATCTTGTATGTTCTTATCGTTTGGTTGCCTTGACTATAAAAACTTTGGATTTAGTCGTGGCCGGGTTGGTAAAAGTTAACTCGAACATGATCGAGTGTGGATTAATTCGAACGAGGTCGAATATGACTTTAATTAATTCGAATGAAGTCGAATGTCACCTTAATTGATTCGAACGAAGTCAAATATGACTTTACTTAATTCGAACGAGGTTGAATGTCATTTTAATTGATTCGAGCGAGGTCGAATGTGACTTTAATTAATTTGAACGAGGTCGAATGTGAGTTAATTCGAGCGAGATTAAATGTTACTCTACTTAATTCGAACGAGGTCAAATGTCACTTTAATTGGTTCGAACGAGGTCGAATGTGAGTTAATTCGAGTGAGGTCGAAATCCTTATGTAGGCCATATCTCTCTGTTTTTCGGCTTCGTCGAGGTCCTGCCTTCTGCTTTCGTCAATCCTCAACCCGTTCTCATGGGAGTATCTAAGACTTGGTTCTCCGACCTTGACTGGTGTTACTGCATCAGTCCCATAGACTAATGAGTAGGGTGTCTCTCCTATGATTTTTTTTGGCGTTGTGCAGTATGCCCATAACAGTTCCGGCAGTAGTTCCTGCCATAGTCCCTTGGCGTTCTATAGATTTTTCTTCATGATGTTCAGTATTTATTTGTTGGAGGACTCCGCTTGGCCATTGCTCGCGGGATGGTATGGGGTGGAGAGTATTCTTTTGATATGCCATTTGTCGAAGAACTCGACGATCTTTTTACCGGTGAATTGGGGTCCGTTGTTACAACTGATCTCTTTGGGGAGGCTGAAGTGGCAAACAATATTCTTCCATATGAAGGCGATCACTTCTTGTTTGCGTATCTGGGCGAATACACCTGCTTTCACCCACTTAGAAAAATAGTCAGTTAAAACCAAAAGAAATCGTGCATTACCACACCCCGCTGGGAGAGGGCCAACGATGCCCATCCCCCATTTGATGATAGGCCAAGGTGAAGTGACCGAGTGGAGATGCTCGCCCGCTTGGTGGATCATAAAGGCATATTTTTGGCATTGTTTGCATTTTTTCACGAAGTTGGTGGCCTCTTTTTTCATAGTGGGCCAGTAGTAGCCTGCTCGTATGAGACATCTGACCAGAGCCCGATTGCCAGAATGAGCTCCGTAGTGGCATTCATGGACTTATTATAGAATGCGTCGTGTCTGATTTGGACCTAAGCATTTTGCTATGGGGCCGCCGTACGTCCTTTTGTATAGGTCGTTGTTTATGACACTGTACATGGCCGCCTGCATTCGAAGGTTTCTGGGAGCACGCCGTTCTGCAAGTATGTAACAATACGGTTACGCCAGTTCCAAGTTAGGTTTATATTCCTTAACTCGATTTGATCGATCGATGAGTGGAGGAGGGTGGCCATGTTTCCTTCTCTGGTTATGCTTTTCGTGGCCGCCGCTAGTTTGGCGAGGCCGTCTGCTTTGATATTTTGCGCTCGAGGGATCTGGTTGAGATGACACTCATCAAATTCGGATAGGAGCTTGCAGATCTCGCGCTGATACTTTTGTAACCTTTGCTCTTTGATCTGGAAATTCCCTGTGACTTGGTTGACGATGAGTTGAGAGTTGCAGCGTAGGACGACTCGCCTCACTCCGTACTTAAGTGCTAACCTTAATCATGCAATCAAGGCCTCATACTCGGCCTCATTGTTAGTCATGTTCGGGCATCTTATGAACTGGCGGATTACTTTGCCAGTTGGGACCTCGAGTTCGAGTCCTAGTCCGGACCCTGGTGCATTAGAGGTGCCATCGGTGTACAAATTCCATAGATCCTGTATTTGAGGAGAGGTGTTGGTGGCTTCTCTTTCGACTTCACGCATTATTTTTGCGCTAAAGTCGGCGACAAAGTCGGCAAGTACTTGAGAATTTATCACCGTTCACGGTTGATATGTGATATCATATTCGCTTAATTATATGGCCTATTTGGACAATCTGTCCGACAGTTCGGGCTTATGCAAAATACTTCTCAAGGGAAAAGTCATGACTACCGAGATGGGGTGGCAATGGAAGTAGGGTATAAGCTTTCGTGAAGCTACGACTAAGGCCAAGGCCAATGAGGTGCGGGTACCTCGTCTCGGCTTTGACTAAGATTTTGCTAATGTAATAGATGGGAGATTGAGTACCTTTATTTTCTCGGACCAGGACTGCACTCACCGCCACTTTGGACACGACTAGGTAGATGAGGAGGCGTTCTCCTGGTTCTACTTTGGAGAGCAGTGGGGGTGATGATAGGTAGGCCTTTATCTCCTTCAAGGCGTCGACGAACTCGGAGGTCCATTGGATGCCGTTATCTTTCTTGAGTATGCTGAAGAACTTGTAGCATTTGTCGGACGACCGTGAGATAAGTCTTGATAGGACGGCTATACGGCCGGTCAGCCTCTGAACTTGTTTTTTGTTGGTTAAGTTCTCCAGTATCCCCTATATAGCTTTGATGTGGTCGGGGTTGACCTCGATGCCTCGTTGTGATACTAGGAAGCCTAAGAATTTCCCCGAGGTCACGCCAAACGCGCGCTTTTCAGGATTCAGTTTCATTCTGTATCGCCTGAGTATATCGAAGGCTTCTTTCAGGTGATCGATGTGATCCTCTTTACTTTTGGACTTGACCAACATATCGTCTATGTAGACCTCCATGGTTTTACCGAGTTGGTATTTGAACATCTTTGTCACCAACCTCTGATACGTTGCCCATGCATTTTTCAGCCGAAAGGCAACACCCTAAAGCAATACGTTCCTTGGTGAGTGATGAAGGTGGTTTTCTCCTGGTCTTCCTCTTCCATGAAGATCTGGTTGTATCCCGAGTATGCGTCTAAGAATCTTAGCAGCTCGTGTCCTGCTGTTGCGTCAATGAGCTGGTCTATATGGGGCAGCGAGAATGAGTCTTTCGGGCATGCTTTGTTCAAATCTGTGAAGTCTACGCACATCCGCCATTTTTCATTTTTCTTTTTCACCATGACTACGTTGGCGACCTATTGGGGGTATTTTGACTCTTTGATGGAGCCTTTTTCCAGCATCTTTCCAACCTCTTCGCGGACTGCATCGTTTATTGCAGAATTGAACTTCCGCCTAACTTGCCTTACCGGCGGGTAAAATGGATCGATGTTCAACTTGTGTGTCGCTATCTCCTTCAGGATACCTGGCATGTCTGCATGGGAAAAGGCAAATAAGTCTACATTATTAGTTAAGAAATGACGGAATTTACCTGGTTCCTGAAGTTTGTGGCCGTTGTAGGCTTTCTTGCTATGGTCGTTATCATCGAGTTGGACGGGGTCGACATCTTCTACGGTTGATCCCGTGACCTCTATGATTGTGGGGTCTTTGATGACGTCCTTCCCTTCGTCATCGCTCGACCTCAACCCTGTTAATTGTTATGCCTCTTTGGCTTTACCCTTAATTCTTGGGTGTATGTACAATACTGGGCGATGTGATAGCATTCTCGGGAAGTGCGTTGTTCCCCTCGGATGCTGAATACTCCCCATGGGGTGGGAAATTTTATGACTTGGTACAAGCTGGAGGGGATGGACTTCATGACGTGTATCCAAGGTCGACCTATTATGGCGTTGTACGCCGTGTCCTGATCCATGATGTGGAATGTGGTTTCTAGAGTGATGCTGCTGTCCAGGACGGGGAATGTGATTTCTTGAGATGTCCGTTCAACTACATTGTTAAAACCAGTTAGTGTTATGCAGCGTGTCACTATCTTATCCTCGAGTTTTCATCTGTGCAAGTACTCGAGGGTTGATAATGCACGCGCCGCTCCCATATTCCACCATAATACATCTCACATCTGTATCTAATACGCGTAAAGTGATAACAAGAGCATCATAGAGAGGAAAAACCGAACCATGGGTATCTGACTTATCAAAGATAATACTTTCTTCGAATTCGTCGTACCGTTCATGAGTGATCGACTGTGAGTTTGTGGGTGGTTTTGAATTTTATGTTGTTGGTTGATGCGTCATCGCCCCCTCCGACCCTCCGATGGTCATTTGAATGGTTAGAGTTGGAGAAGGTGGTTTTGGTGGGCTCTGGTGCTGTTCGCGTCCTCGAGCAAAATTGGCCCTTCCTCAGTCGCTTAAAAACTCTTTCAAGTTCCCTTGGTGAAGCATGTTCACGACCTCTTGCCTTAGAGCGATGCGGTCCTCGATTTTATGACCTTGTTGCTGGTGGAATTCGTAGAGGGCGTTTGACTTCCTGATGTTCGGGTCGGACATCATCTTCTGCGGCCACTTCACATTTGGGCCGAGCTTCTCCAGTGCATAGACTATTTCTGAGGGAGAAACACAGAAATTGTGAGCATATAGTAAGGGAGGCATAAATCTCTCACTTTGGTGAGTCCCTGTTCTTGGCCAAGATGGGCCTTCGTCGTGGCGGGAAGGCGGCATGATGGCGCCTCTGAAATACAGTTGATGTCTTTCTCGATTGGGTCGTGGACCTACAAGATCTCTTCTGTTGTCGTTTCTCCGATTTTTCTGGACTCGACTTGTACTGAGCTTAACTGTTGGGTTGGCTCGTTTAGGTCGTCTTCGTCAGCTCGGACTTCGGCGCAATAGGCGTTGTGTATTTCTTCCCAAGTGGTAGGGGGATATTTCATGAGCCGACTCAACAACTTTCTGGTCGCCCTTGAACCGCTTTTGTTCAACAAATTCTGAAATCTGGTACAACCATTCCTTCCGATACATTCGGTAAGGTAATCAATACACGGTTGAATCGAGCGAGGAAGTCCCTCAGTCCTTCACCAGATGACTGTTTGATGGCAAATATATCATTCACTCTCGCCTCTGCCTTCTTAGCTCCAGCATGGGTCGTTACGGACTTGTCGGCCATCTCTTTGAATGTATCAATGGAGCGCGCATGCAACTGTGAATACCAGGTTAATGCACCCCTGGTGAGGGTTTCACCAAACTTTTTCAATGAGATGGAGGATACTTGCTCTTCAGTGAGGTCTTTGCCTTTTACAGTGGTGACATAGTGAGTCACTTGATCCTCAGGGTCTGTCGTACCGTCGTATATTTTCAGGTACGGCAAAATTTCAAAGGTTTTAGGTATGGCAAGTGGTGCGGCTTCATCACTGTACTGCTGATCAACAAATCGATCGACGCCTTTTTTTGGTAAGAGTTTCGGGGTGCCCGGTATTTTGTCTACCCTTTCTTGATGCTCTTTCATTTGGTCTCGGTGCATTTTGTTTTCATTTTCCATTTCTTCCATCTTCCTTAAAATGGCTGCCAGGGTGTCGTTACCTACATTATTAACATTATGAGCGTTACCTGCTACGGGATGGTCGTGCTGCTCGACTGTGATTGGTGTAACGCATGTCCTTGTGTTTTCTCTGATCGCCTTTTGAGCAGGTTTGTCGAGGATGCTGGTCAACGTGTTTGTCAGCCAGGCTTCAAGCAGCTTCTTCACCGTCGATGATGCCTCTTCCGTTGTGGACCTGGAGGCTTCTTTACCGTGAGAAGTTGTGATACTACCGCGAGGAAGGAGTGAGCCACTCCGCTTGGGAGAGGCATTTGGTGTTAAGTACTCACCCTCTATTTCGGAGATCTCGTTGATGGTGTTTAAGAGGTTGGTGGTGAGATCGGCTACCATCTTCATCCTTTCTGCTTTGTTACCTGTCATGTCAGATTTGTATGCACAAGGAAGTATATGGTTTTGCATTTTTTTTTTAGTTATAGATCTGGAAGAAACTAAAACTTTGACTAGGAAATCCCCATAGACTTCGCCAAATTATTTGACCAAATAATGTGAATCTTTGGTTAAACTAATTAATCTAATATTTGAGAGGTTAAACCTAGTTAAAGATAATAACTTCAGATTTATAATCAACCTACGTGGATGATGTAGAACAGTGTCGGGACAGATTTAATGCAACGTGTATTTAATGTTTCAAATTTAATAATGTGATGGAAATATCAAACATTAAATGACAATAAATTGCACTAAATGTAAATAAAGAAAATGATTCACCCAATATTTAATGAGATGGAAGATTCTTCTTTCTGACAATGATGAATGACAAGTAACTATGAGAATATTGAAGACTTTCTCGGTTCTGATGGGAATAATCCAAAAAGATGAATCTCTTTAGGAAGGCGATCTTTGCATTTATCTAGAGAGTCTACTTTTCAAGAGAGTTCTTATAAAACAATATTACATGCCTTTCACCATATCTCTCTTTCTATTTATATGAGACATACCCCTAAACAACCTTAAAAGTACAAGTACAGAGAATATTCAATGGAAAGATCCTATTACAAAACTAGTCGTTACTGTTGCTCTTGACACTTGACCTCGGCTGTAATCGACTGCTCGGCGGTGAGTTCCATTAATCACTGGTCGACCTCGGCCAAATTACTTCTGATAATACCTCTTTGTGCTGAATTTCCTTAGTCAGATTTTTCGACCCATACAATCTTAATATCCATGGGGACACTCCCATCTTTTCATGAATTTCTTCATTCCTAATTTTATCTAAACCGTAATGCTCGCACATCCATCTCAACATTCTTATTTGAGCTACTTTCATCTTCTGGACATGAGAGTTCTTGACTAGCCAACAATTGCCCCACACAACATACTTGGTCTAACCACCACTTTGTAGAACTTATCTTTTAAGTTTGAGTGGCATATTTTATTACACAGGACATCGAATGTGAATCTCTATTTCATTCACCCTACTCCGATACAATACGTGACGTGCTAATCAACCTCCCTATTTCCTTGTATCCCTGATCCAAAGTATTTAAAGTTTTTTCTTTTGGAGACAAAGTTGTGTATCAAACTTGACGTCCAAACACCACTGTAATCGTAAAGAAATTTGAGTTTAAATTCTTGAAAATTTTCTACGCCGTACTGGATTTTCGCAATGCAATTTCATGAAGCATCAAGGCTAGTACTTTTTTTTATAATTCAGGACCCTACCCTTGCCGCGTGTCACAAATATATTGGCTTCTCTTACAACACACTTCATCCTAGTCAGAGAGACCCGACCCGATCTCTAGTCCTCTCCCAAGTCTTCCGCTTACTACACTCAAACCCTTTTTTCCTGCATCTAACTCCTCCATCTTCTCACCTACAAATGGCGATCTCTACAACCCCAACATCCTTTTTCCTCATCGCCATTCTCGTACTCCTCGTACCCATCAACCACTCCTTTTCCTCCTCTGATGTTCTCTCGGAGCTAACCGATCTCCGATCTCAATCTCTCACCGGCGTAATCCACCTTTCCGACCAACTCCTCCGGCGAATCCTCACCGTTAAAACCCCTCGACCCTTCAATTTCGTCATTTTTTTCGACGCTAAACAACTCCATTCAAAACCCGAACTCTCACTCCCCACTCTGAAAAATGAATTTAACCTTTTATCCTCCTCTTTTTACACAAATAACCCTGAAAACGACAAACTCTTTTTTTTCACTATCGAATTTCAAGAATCACAAACTTCGTTCGCTTTATTCGGGGTTAATTCATTACCCCATTTACGTTTAATCCCACCTTCAGCTATTGATCTTAAAAAAGATTCGATTCAAATGGACGGTTCTGATTTAGCTAGGTTAGCTGAATCAATGGCTGAATTTGTTGAAGCTAAGACAAAGATTAATGTGGGTCCCATTCATAGACCACCTATGATTTCGAAGAAACAGATGATGGGTATTGTTGCTGTAGGGTTGATCTTGAGTCCGTTTTTGGTGAAAAAGATTGTTTTGGGTGACACCTTTTTGCACGATAAGCACGTGTGGATGGCAGGGTCGATTTTCGTATACTTTTTCAGTGTTTCGGGTGCAATGCATAATATAATTAGGAAAATGCCGATGTTTATGGTGGATAGAGAGGATCCGGGGAAGTTGGTATACTTCTACCAAGGGTCAGGTATGCAGTTGGGAGCTGAAGGATTCGCGGTCGGGTTCTTGTACTCCATTGTCGGGTTGTTGTTGGCTTTTATGATTCATGTTCTTGTGAGACTAAAGAGTAGGACTGTGCAGAGGGTAGTGATGCTTTTTGCATTGTTCGTTTCATTTTGGGCTGTGAAGAAAGTGATTCATTTGGATAATTGGAAGACCGGATATGGTATTCATGCTTACTGGCCTTCGAGTTGGAATTGATCATGGCAATGTGGTATTTACTTGGCTGAGTGATTTGGCTGCTATCATTAGGTAAGAGATCTGTACCAGTTTATACAATATGTTGACAGAGAAGTTTTAGCTTGTTTCCAGATGGATGGATTTTATGACTTGTATGGAAGCATTTCATGTTCTAATTGAAGTTTTGAAAATGGATTACGTACGATTCCGTACTTACTTTGTAATCTATCTGTCCATTTGCTTCCTGCTTTGACATTTGTTATGTTTTGAATTCCTTGCTTTCTCTCATGATATTCTATGTGATATGTGATGAAAATTAGGGGCCCAGGGCTTTGGTTCAATGGCAAAGTTAGTACAGTTCGGGATGTGTGGTCGCCATCTAGGCACACATCACGAGCTTGAATCGTGCTGTAGACTAAGTCTTGTATTTAAGTGGAGAAGGGTAGAGGGGCGGGCCCATTATTGACTAGTTTCGAAGCTTAAACAATGGTTTGTCGGTTGTAAAAATAGTTGAAAAATCAGGTAGTTGAGTAGAGAATAATTAAAACTTGTAGGCTAATTAGTTGAGATATACCACTTAGTAGCAGCATTTTATGTCTTCTATGAGCTTTCGCGGCCAAAAAACATGGCAAGATGGGGATAGTTATTGTGTCAACCACATAGGTGTCAAACCTGGCAATCACACCCCTCTTGTAATCGTCCATATAGTTTTAAATTGAAATCTAGTGTAATGTTGCTAAATTGGTCACCAACATTGTGGTGTGATAGTTGGATCATAGACTTCCTATGACGACGATAAGAAGCTTTGGAAATAGTGGAATAATACTGGCTATAAAACCTACCTAGTGTCCCCATGTTCTTTCTAAACCTAGCTCAGAATTATCCATAATCCACCTTGGTATTAATGGACTTCTATTTGGTGACAAAGTGAGAATACATCATTAACCTGCGAGAAGATACTCATGTCTAATAGAGTATCTGATTTGTATGTCAGCTACAAGTAAAGTTATGACGTCCCACCTCAATTGATATGGGAGTAGACCAAAGATTTGGTCTGCTTGAACTTGATTCTACTGTCGGTCGTGGTTTATTATGTTGCATAACAGAGTAACTGCAGCTAATGCTTCTAGACTTCAAGGGAACAATATACCCAGGTGCAAGTTTATTTTACTAGGATGCTGCCGTTCTGCTGCTTCGATTATATTTTTTTTTCTTGATGTTACTGTTTTTCTTTCCATAGTTTGTCATAACTGCTGCAATTTTGCTTTTATTGAGCCGAGGTTCTACCAGGAACAACCTCTGTACCTTCAGAAGGCAAGGGTAAGGTCTACATACATACTACCCTTCTCAGACTCCACTTGTGGGAATACACTGGGTGTGTTGTTATTGTTATTGTTGCTGCCATTGTGCTGCTACTAATTGGTGTGAAGGTGAATAATAGGGCATTAGCTGGTTTAGATCTGTTGAGCTTTGAGAGAGGGGTTAGGATAGATTTTGGACAGTAATGGACAGGTTATTGTATCGCGTAATAGTACCATTTTTCTTTATCCTGTCCTCTAATAAGCTGATAATGTAAATTGTTAATGATTTCCAATTATAGTGGCACAAGTGTCCGTGAAGCCTTTCTATATATTGAGAATGAAAAAGTAGGAACTCATGTAACTTACTAAGAAAATAAATAAATGAAGAGAGAAAATAGAAGCCAATATAGAATTCGACCATGTTGAAGAGTAGGAGGATAATTTGCCGCTAATTAGGTTCCCTTTAAAAGCAAGTATGAGAACAAAGAGTTCTCAGATTGATTATGTTTCATGTGGTTTGGTGAAAACTCTGAAATTGACACTTGGAAGAACGCAAGGGAAATAGGAATCTAGAGGGCAAACTGTGGCTTTATGGTATAGAACTGTACTTGAAGAATCTATAACCGACAAAAAGATTTCCCCTTTCAACACTAGCATAAGATTTTACGTAATTTAGAAAATGATATAGGATCAGACTTCTTCAGAAAGGAGAGGTATCCACTTCTAAGATAACCGAGAGAGTTAAAAGAATTTAGCATAATCTGTGAAATGTGAGCGGGAATCTGATTCTGTTCAGCAGAAGGCAAAAAAAATTACCATCAGTCATCTGCTTTTCAACATGGTGCGAAACTTCAGATTTATAGTATCAACCATAAAGAACACAATTTAGAGTGAGATGTAGTTTCTTTTTTTAGTAATAATTATCGGGAAAGTTGTTTTTTGTTAAGTTACTAGCATGTGAAGTCAACAGTTTCAAAGAGAAGAATTTAATATGTGGACTGAAGAAGTTTTAATTAACACAAAATTCTATCAGGAATCATGCTTAAGTCATGGATCATTTGCGTCAGTGAAGCATTTCATGATTTTTCCTAACCATTGAGTTACTGTTGCCACTAGACGGAGGAAGGGATAGAGAAGGATGGGTCTGTGATTTGTTTTAGTTTAGTCCTAACAATGGTATCGAGGGTGTCAAAGGCTTAAAGCAGCTCCTTATCTTTATTATCTTGCTGTTATTGCTTTGAGAAGTTGTTAGTCTGGGCTTCTGATTGTTGTACCCCTTTAGGTATAACCAGAAATTTGGAGTAAGTAGACACAGACGTCTAATGCGATATGGAAATGCTTATCCCCTGACCCAACTTTGTGGTATTTTACTGGGTCGTCGTTGTTGTTGTTGTTGTTGTTGTTGTTGTTGTTGTTGTTGTTGTTATTGTTGTTCCATAACGACTCTTGTTCAGCAACAGGTCTATTTTGTTGGGTCTCATTTTTGTTAACAATTTGAGCATGCAATTTGATTCTTTTTATGGGCTGGTAAGATTCTTCATGTCATATTTGAGTCTGCCAATTTCCAAGACATCAAATGCTTATGGAAATGGGGATGTTAAGAATTATGTGTGGTTATATAGATTTCATTAAAGTGGTGCTTGTACTTTCCTGAGCCAACGGTCTATAGGAACAACCTCCCTATCCTCACAAGGTAGGAGTAAGGTCTGCGTACATACTACTCTCCCCAGACCCCATGTTGTGAGATAATACTGGGTATGTTGTTGTTGTATACAAATTGGACAAGATTTGGAAATGGTTGTGGGGAGGGGGACATGTTAGAAATGATATAACAAATGGCATTGATGTATATATGATAAAATGAGGTCTAAGATAGTTTGATATCAAACTATCAATAGCAGAGTTGGATACAAAGATCAATACCAGCCAAAAATGGGAAATGGCATTGGAATGAAAAACACTTTTCATAATTGTTGCTTTGTATTAACAATAGATACTTAGACATTATTATCGATCTTTGATACTTAAAATTTTCAGTACAAAACACTACAAATTGCTGAGACTTATCAATTGCATTTCACCATCCAAACATTGAAAACATTTTCGATGATAAATAAATAAAATTCTCATTCAAATCCAAATTCAAGATCAACGTACAAAACAAGCTATCAAACCTTGAGTCGATTACCTTAGAATCAAATACTATAGTTTTCCGTCAACATAAATCTGCAAATAAATACTACTCCTTATGTTCCACTTTGCGTAAATCTTCTATTATTTGGAGAGTCAAATAAAAAAAAATTCGACTGCGTTTTTCCCAACACTTTCTAAATATTTTGATTCATGTTAACTATTGTGATTTGTAAATACTTTTTAGTGTTAACAAATAAGTAGGATTGAGAGTGTCTTTTAATATTTTGATACATGAGCAAGCGCACTCCATGAGCAGAGGCAGGGCAGATCCATTCTGACACCAATTTTTAATTGAATCCATGACTTTCAAAGTGGAGCATAAATTTATACGTAAAAATTCTCTAAAATTGTAATAAGTAGTAAAATTCTAAAATTGAATCCATAATTTTAAAAATGAAATGAGTTCAATAATAAAAACCTTAGGCGAAATGGCCTCGTGGCCACTTAAACTTGTACCGGATTTTCAAGCCGATATACAAACTTACATTATTCCTATTTGAACACTCAAACTCACATATCCGGCAACTAATAAACCTATTTGACTGTTGACCATGCACATGTGGCAGTGACAGAGATGATGTGGACAAGGTGTGTGCAAGTCACGAAAATTACGCGCGTGACTACAATAATTTTGATTAAAAAAAATCTAGAACCAAAAAAAGAAACCAAATTAAAAAGAAAGAAAATAAATCAGGCTCACTTCCCCCCCTCCCCCCGAAAAATTCCCTTCACCCCCCGTGTTCTTTTTCTCTCTTTTGGTTCCAGATCCAAGCAGAGATACTGGAAAAAAAAAGAATAGCAATGAATTTTCTTAAAAACTTTATGTTAATCCTTTCTCTCACATTAACTCCCTCTCCTCATTTTGTATTCAATCTCAGACCGAAAGACAGATAGAGTAAAGAGAAATATAAGAGGGAAATTATCGAGTTTTGGGTAAAAAATTTCATTCATGGAGGCCGGCGTCTTCCCTCTTTCCGATTTCACCATTTATGTCCTTCTTTGACATAGCCTAGCCGGCTCACCATAGTATTGGGCGGCTCCATTGTTTCAAAATCACGGATACTATTGATTTTTTCTGAAATTTCAAAATTAAATTTATTTTTCTAGTCTAACCATGAGCATTGTGGTGTTGTGAATTTGATTTAGAAATAAGAGAGAGAAAGAACACTGAAGAAAAGGAAAAAAAGAAAAATAAAAATAAAAATAAGGAATGGAGGTGGGTGAACGGAGAAGATGGGAGAGGTGGGTAACAGAGAGAAGTGTCAGGTCTTTTTCTCTCTCTCTTTTTTTTTTTTTAATTTGTAACTTCTTTTTTGCTTATTTAGTATTTAAGAATAGGACCCACAAATAACACATGTCAAGTAATAAGTAGTCTAGTATATGACGTGTTGTACATATAAGCGCAGTTGATATACACACACTACTGGATGTATTTATTTGTATTCATTCCGTCAAGTTCGTGTGTTCAAATGGCAAAATCCAAAATTCATGTATCGACTTTCAAAAGTCCTACAAGTCTAAGTGGCCAGGAAGCCATTACGCCAAAACCTTAAAAGCTAAACTCATAGAATTAAAATTCTGAATCCTTCTCTGACCATAAGTCGTAGAGATTTGGACCACAAAGCACTTTTTTGAAAACTCTCAACTCTAACTCGGGAGCTTTTGGCATAAAAAGTACTCTCTCCTTTATTTTTACTTGTGCACTAAAATACGCATTCACTTTTACTAGTTTATTTTAGTAAATCAAGAAAAAGATAATATTTATTTTTCTGTTTCATCCTCATCATTAACGACTCATTCCTTAAATTATTTTCAACACTTTTGGAAGTACTATCATTATTATAGGTCTTATGGTAAAATATGTACCGATTATTTCTTAATTGGAGTGCAAAGTTTACCGTGTACAATAAAAATGGACCGAGTTAGTAGGAACGATCTATTTACACACTTAATATTGAAGTGAAAAAACTACAGTCAGACCTCTCTATAACAACATCCTTATATAACAACATTCACTATAAAAGCCAAACTTTTTCAGAACTGATTTTTATATTATGTTATAACATATGTTCTCTATAACAACACTTCGCTAAAATATTCAAAAATATTTGGAACAATCGAGGCTATTGTAGAAAGGTTTGATTGTAACTCATTAGCTACACAAACTACGCCATAAATGCAGAGGCAGATCAAGGACTTTTTGAACATGGATGTCGCATTGAAAAAAAAATTTAAAAAAAGTTTTTAAGTGACATCCCTATTCCACAGGGTAAATAACCCAATATTCAACTAAGTGCACCATTCAATTTTTTTGGAGTATGAATACCAACAGATAATATTAGACTAATTCTAAAAAATACGTATATAAAATACCTAATTTGACGATGAGATCATAGGTTCACGTGTCTCACGATTGAAGTTATAAATCCGTTACATAAATGATACGAGGCAGCTTGCGACGATAGTACCTCACGCTTTAGAAGGAGGACGTGGTAGTTTAGTTAGGTAATTCGGGAGCTGATGGCATCTTCTAAAAGTGACAGTTTAGCCTAGCTTAGTTTTAAATTATAACTTTTAGATATTACACATTGGCCCTATAATTTTCCTTGTCTTTTATACTAAAGGTCCTAGTAGCCCATTAAGGAAAGGGATCGAGTGTCAGTAGAGGAATACCCTCTCATTCACCCTATATATTGTAATTATCAATACTAGTACAACATTATGAGATAAGAATCTTTCTATTTCTGCCCTAGTTATCGTTTCTTCTTCCTTTTTGCTTCCTTTTCCATTTTTGCCCAGTTTTTTTTTTTTTCATTGATTTTTGTATCAGTGGTATCAGGGCACTTTCTTGGCTTTGTGGCTATGGCGGGTGAGATTAGTGAAGTTATGAACACGTTACACAAGATCTCTACTGAAATGGTGAAATTTTCAGCTCGACAAGAGCAACTGGAAACTGCCCAGGAGCAGAGCAACAAACAGCAGGAAGAGTCCTTGGGTGAGCTGTGAGAGGTCCTTAACGAGGTGATTCATAGTGGCAAACAACCTGAATGAGACAAGAACACACCAAAGGAAGAATGTGAGCTCTACTCTCCTAGTGATAGACCCTTTGATTTTGGAGATCTAGCTACACCTAGTACCAGTCATACAAATCCTGCAACCATGAGCACTTTGACCTCTCATGCCCTTACATTCACTCAAAACCTCAGACCATCTGTGAGAAACACCCTAACCAGTGCTGCTAATCCTACTTCCATTCATGCAACTGTAGCTCAACCCCAAGCATAAGTGCACTCAATTCGTTCAGTCATGACTAGCACTCCTCCTATACCTCCTCCCCAACCTTATGTGCTCCCAAATCTACCTTCTTCTCACCCCAAATTTACTACCTTATAACCCCAGAACTTCCCAACTCCCACAGCTAATATGAGAACCTACCCTCCCATAGTAAGTTGGAACCAAGGACCTCATTTGGGGGTGTCATACCAGTATCCTGCCTACAACCAAACTACCCAGCTTCACCCCTCCTATTATGCCCAAACAACCCACATACCTCCTCCCTTGTATCACCAAGCTCCATATATATCAACCTCACCCCAACACCAGTGTAACAATAACACACTCAACCAATCCAACACTCCAAATAAACCTACTGTTCCCCTACCCAATATACCTTATACCAAATACACCAAGCTAGAGTTCCCTAAGTTCAATGGAGATGATTTAAGAACTTGGTTGTATAAGGTGGAACAATTCTTTGCTGATGAGGAAGTGACCCTTCAGCAGAAGATGAGACTAGTGTCCCTACATTTTGAGGGAGATGCCTTACAATGGCATTTGGGATACATGAGGAGTAGGGGTCAAATGCCACTACCTACTTGGGATAAGTACTTATGGGCTCTTTGTGACAGCTTCGGAGCTGAGTATTCAGACCCATGACAGAATTGATGAACATTAAGCACTCAGGGTCTATCAAGGATTATCAGAAGGCCTTTGTGAGTGTGATGACTAGAATCAACCTCTCCACAAAATATGCCATTAGCATTTTCCTCAACAACCACAAACCTGAGCTTAGCACTGCAGTTAAGGTAGGAAACCTCACTAGCCTTCACAAGAATATTATTTGGCTAGGCTGCAGGAAGCCAATTTTGCTGCTCAGTGTAAGGCCATTATGGGAACCATTTCAGCTTCAAGCATAGCCAAATCATTTCCTAACTAGGGAACCACTAGCCAATTTAAAGGGAGTCAAGCTGCCTACAAAAAGCCAATGGCTGTAGTTTTTGACAGTAACAGGAAGAGAAGACTGACCCCAGCGGAGATGGATGAGAAGAGATCAAATGGGATATGTTTCTTTTGTGATGACAAATTTACCCCAGGGCACAAATGCAAGGGGAAAAAGCAACTGTACTCCTTAGAACATGAAGAAGGACCAGTGATCTCTCCAGAAGAAACATAACCAGAAGTGGTTGTTGAAGAGGGAGAAGTGGAGCCAGAACCTATCGAGAATTGCGAGATCTCCTTGGAAGCCTTGAATGGCTCTAGAGGGGTATAAGACCATAATAATCCAAGGTTTCACTGATCAGAAGCCAATCAGTGTTCTCATTGATAGTGGTTCAACTCACAACTTTATCACGAGCAAACAACAAAAAAACTTGGATGCAAGGTATACCAAATGCAACCACAAGATGTTTCAATGTCTGATGGAAGGGTGATCCAATCAGTAAAGGGAAGTAAGGCATTTACCTGGCTAATGCAGGGCATGGTGTTCACAGATGATTTTTTAGTGCTCCCTATAGGCAGTTGTGATGTGGTACTAGGTATACAATGGCTATGCAAATTAGGGAACATCCATGTCAATTTTGCTAAACTTTGGATGCAGTTCTCATACCAAGGAAAATCAATTATCTTAAAGGGGATTCCACCATCCTTTAAAGCAGTACAGGCTAAAACCCTCAACAACATATCAGTCAACACTGCTCAAATCTTTATGATAAAGGTTTGTCAGGATGAGGACAGAGAGAGTGAGCTATCTCCAAGCCATAAAGAAGCCTCTATGGAGGTACAAATGTTACTGAAAGGGTACCAGGAGCTGTTTGAGGAACCTAAGCAATTACCCCCTTCAAGTGGGGGGTTTTATCATCACATTCCCCTAATTGAGGGTGGTCTGCCTGTAAACTCTCGACCCTATAGGTACTCACCCCTTCAAAAAGATGTGATTGAGAAGATGACACAAGAGATGCTGAGTCAAGGCGTTATACAATACAGTTCTAGTTCATATGCCTCTCATGTGGTTCTGGTGAACAAGAAGGATGGTTCTTGGAGACTTTGTGTGGACTATAGGGCCTTGAACAAGATGACCATTAAGGACAAGTTTCCAATACCTATCATTGAAGTACTGTTGGATGAGTTAGGAGGTTCAAAAGTATACTCTAAGATAGACCTCAAGGCTGGGTACCATCAGATCAGAATGAACCCCTCTGACATACATAAGACAACTTTTAGAACTCACTCTAGGAACTATGAATACTTAGTCATGCCTTTTGGTCTAACTAATGCTCCATCCATTTTTCAAGGACTGATGAACCACATATTCAAGGATTACATGAGGAAATTCATTTTGGTTTTATTTGATGATATTCTCGTGTTCATCAAGAGCTTTGAAGACCATGTGCAACATCTTAGAACCACCTTTGACCTGTTGGTGAAACACCAGCTCTTTGCCAAGAAGAGCAAATGTGTCTTTGCCACTGATAGGATTGAGTACCTAGGCCACTATATTTCTGCTGAAGGTGTGGCCATTGATCCCAAAAAAGTAGAAGCTGTCCAAGCCTGGCCTCAACCTGCTAACCTCAAACAGTTGAGAGGTTTCCTAGGATTAGCAGGGTATTATAGGAGATTCATCAAAGGGTATGGAGTCTTGAGTAAACCAATCACTGATCTACTCAAGAAGGATAACTTTCACTGGTCTTGCAAGGCAAATGAGGCTTTCAACAAGTTGAAGGAAGCCTTAACTACTGCACCTGTGCTAACCCTACCTGACTTTTCCATTCCCTTTGTGGTGGAGACTGATGCATGTAGTTTGGGTATTGGGGCTGTTCTGATGCAAAGAGGTCAACCAATTGCCTATCTAAGTAAAGGATTGTCACTGCAACACCAATCCCTATCTTTCTATGACAAGGAGCTCCTAGCCCTGGTAATGGCAGTGAATAAATGGGCTCAGTACTTGACAGGTAGACCTTTTACTGTGAAAACAGACCAGAAGGCCCTCAAATTTCTTTTGGAAGAGAAATTGCACACAGGGTCTCAGCTCAAGTGGATCACTAAGCTTATGCAGTATGACTTCATCATTGAATACAAGAAGGGCAAAGAGAATAAAGCAGCAGATGCCTTGTCAAGATTACCTCTAATAAAGTTGGTTGCACGGACCTTGTCCACAGTCAAAACTGACCTGTAAAGCCTTATCACTCATAGTTGGACCCTTGCTGCTGAACACACTGACTTGATTGCTGAGATGAAGCTAGGAGATGCTGAGATAAATAGATACTCATTTGTGCATGAGCAACTCCGAAGACATGGGAAATTGGTGGTTGGACCTGATGAGCAGCTAAGGAAATACATTATTCATCTGTGGCACAGTTCCATACATGGGGGTCACTCAGGAATTGATCACACTTACAGGAGAATTGCTGCACTGTTCTACTGTAAAGGTTTGAAGGAAGATGTTGTGACACAGGTGAAGCAGTGTGACACTTGCCAAAGAAGCAAGTATGAGATTACACCTTACCCAGGATTGCTTCAACCACTCAAGCTACCCTCGTTAGCTTGGAGTAGCATTAGTATGGATTTTATTGAGGGACTACCTAAATCTCATGGCAAATCTGTCATATGGGTTGTGGTTGACAGATTAACAAAGTATGCTCACTTTATTGGAATCTCACACCCATATTCAACCAGTGACATTACCAAACTGTTCATGGAATATGTCTGCAAGCTACATGGGATGCCAGAGGACATAGTCAGTGATAGGGACCCAGTCTTCACTAGCAAACTGTGGCAAGAACTTTTCTTTATGCATGGAGTCACCCTCAGCACTTCCACTGCCTATCACCCCCAATCTGATAGGAAGATAGAGGTGGTTAACAGGTGTTTGGAGACATATCTTAGGTGCTTCTATTTTGACTCAGAGAAAGACTGGTTTTCCTTTTTAGCTGTTGCTGAGTGGTGGTACAATACCACATTTCATTCAGACTACACCCTATGAAGCCTTATATGGGCAACCCCCTCCACTTCATCTACCTTACATGGCTGGAGATTCTATAATGGAAGAGGTAGACAGAAGTTTGCTCACCCCTGATTTCAAGTTCCAATTGCTAAATCACTTGCAAAGAGCGCAACAAAGGATGACTACACAGGCCAACAAACACAGGTCCGATCGTCAGCTCAAGGAAGGAGACTGGGTGTACCTTAAAATCCAACCCTACAGAAAAATAAGCATGTCCGGTTCTCATTTCTCTAAACTTTCAGCCAAATATTATGGACCATACCTGATTTTACAAAAAATTGGACCCGTAGCCTACAAATTGTCTTTGCCACCTCAACACCTCATCCACCCTACATTCCATGTCTCTCAACTTAAACTCTACCACAAACTCCTTGAGAAAATTTCCCATCCCCTAATCATTGACATTTCCAGTCCTTACTGCCCTCAACCTCAGTAAATTTTGGATAGGAGATTGGTGCAAAAAGGGAACAAGGCCGTAACTTAAGTTCTGGTTCAATGGGACAAAACAATATCTGATCAAGCCACCTAGGAAGACTATCACTCACTTAGGACCAGGTTTCCTGCTTTCCTTCCTTGAGGACAAGGAAGATGTGGTAGCTAAGTTAGGTAATTAGGGAGTTGATGGCATCTTCTAGAAGTGACAGTTTAGCCCAGCTTAGTTTTAAATTATAACTTTTAGATATTACAGATTGGCCCTGTAATTTTTCTTATCTTTTATACTAAAGGTCCTAGTAACCCATTAAGGAAGGGGATCGAGTGTCAGTAGAGAAATACCCTCTCACTCACCCTATATATTGTAATTATCAATACTAGTACAATATTATGAGATAAGAATCTTTCTATTTTACCCTAGTTATCTTTTCTTCTTCCTTTTCCATTTTTGCGCAGCTTTCTTTTTCTTTCTTTTTACTGTTTCATTGCTTTTTGTATCAATAAATGAATGAAACTAAGGATTCTAATTTTAATGGGGACATAAATCAAGTGGTTTAATTAATTAAATTAAAGAAAAGGCGCTTTTAACACTTTGTACTTATCGAAAACCACAAAATCAGTGGTACTGACAGAGCCAACGGTAACTTTATTCAAAGCACTTAAAAGTCTCCTTGACCGTTGTGTCCCAAAGTATTCTCCATCTTTTCCCCCTGTTTTCTTCTATCACAAATCCCAATCATTATAGTTGAAGAAAATGAGGTGTTTTACAGCTTGCTTTGGTAAGGGCAACCACAAGAAAATCATAAAGCCATGTATTAGAAGTAACAACAAGATCAATAGCATCTCTCCTAAAACTCTTCAGGTTGGTAACTGTATCATTGCTATGTGTTGTTTTCTTATTATCTTCTGTTTTCTTAGTATCTACCGTCAGGGGCTGATGTAGTGTTATACCGACAGACGGTTCAATTTAATTCATAATTTTTGATGCGGAATAAAAAAATTATTAAATAGGAGATATGAATTCACAACTTTAAAAATATAACGGGTTAAATGCTAAAAATCTTAAAAGTTGAACCCATGGGGCTTAACCTTGGATCCGCCTCTGTCTACAATTGCTTGTTGTCACTGTTTTATTTTATCTTTTCTTGAGCCGAGAGTCTATCAGAAATAATCTCTCTGACTTTCAAAGTAGGGGTAAGACCTGCGTACATGCTACCCTTCTCGGAAGGCACTTCTAGGATTTCATTGGGTTTGTTATTATTGTTTTAATTTGAGGATATTGATTAACTTCTCATACGAGTTTTCTTTCTTTCCTTTTTTTATAAAGAATTTGCTCAAGACACACGAAAATAGTGAAGCATCTGTAGCCATTATTAATGCTACAAAAGAAGAAGCTCAGCTCGAGGATGTTACAAACCCCATTAACCTCATTCAAGAATCCAAGTAAGAATTTTTTTCTGAGATCGGTAGATGTCATGTTTTAAAGCTAACAATAATTAGATAGACGAATCTAGGATTTTAATTTGATGGATTCAATATGCTATAAACCGAATCTATTACACTATTGAAATTATGGATTTAGTATCTAATATTTACAGAAGGGGAGTCTTAGCATAACTAGTAAAGTTGTTGCCATATAGAGTTTGAACCGTAGAAATAGCCTAGGGTAAGACTCTGTACCATAGACTCTTGGGTCCGGCCCTCCTGACCCCGCGCATAATGGAAGTATAGTGCACCGGGCTGCCATGTCTAATCTAACATTTACTAAAAAAGTTCACATTTGACAAAAAATTTGTCACTCTTCATTCTCTAAAACAAACAGGAATAAAGAGGAAGAAGAAGAGGAGTTGAATAGAAGCAGCAGAAAGAAGGTCACATTTGATGATGTAAATGTATCATCAATCATCAATGAGAGGAGCTTAGCAAACCAAGAATCTGCAAATTGCTTAGAGGAGAAAGCGAATGTAAATGAAGAAGAAGAAGAAGTAGAAGAAGAAGAAGAAGAAGAAGAAGAAGAAGAAGAAGAATCAAGCGCGTCAAGCTATATATCTTTTCCTCCAAGTCATAGATATCATTGCTGCAGAAACAGTGCTGACGAATTTGAAGCTATTGATTTAAACGACAGCAGTGATTTGGAAGACGACGACGCCAACAATAATAATGAAAAAAATGATGATGTTGAATTTTCTGGAAATGCAATGATTGAACAAGAACAATCTTCAGAGTCGTCTTTATTTTCGCTCTCCATAGACTCTAGGAAAAGAAATCCTAATCCAGAATTGGGTGAAAAGGAGGTCAATAGTCCATTGAAACTTAGTACAGAATCCATCAGTTTTAGTGTGAAAGATCGGAGTCAATTATCAGTGTTGAATCCCATTCAAGAGAAGGAAAATATCAATATTTTGAATCTTCCTAATTTTAGAACTAGTACTACTTATATGAAGCAGTCAACAAAACAAACAAAGCTCAAAGAGGAGAATCAAATCACAGTAGATACTAGCCTTTCAAGCTGGTTAATTGAATCTCAAGACGACGACACACCAAATTCCAAAAACAATGTTGAAGAGAGACCAATTTTAGTTGAACTCAAACACATAGCTAATTCATCTTCTGTGAGACGATCACCGAGCCATAGTACAGATGAAAAGAAGCCAATTACAATAGGGACTGTGGGGAGTTATTTGAGACATACAGGGCAGGCTACAGATTCAGATTCTGCTTCATCTTGCAAAGGCATTTCATCGAACAAGACATATGCGCTCTTAAGAGAGGTACATGGTATTCTCATTTCCTACAATTTTTTACTTTCCTTTAATTTTCAACTCACTTCTCTTCTTTATATTGTTAATGTAGTTTGATTCAGCACGAACTTTAAGAAAAAAAGAAATTTTTAAAATTGTAATAACATTTCTGTCGCTACGAGACTTTTGAAACTTGTGGACGTGCAAATACCATTTATTTTCTTCTAACAGTTTGACTTGGGATTTGCAGGCTAAAAACAACAGCAGCCATTCTACACCATTTCAGGTCAGGTTAGAGAGAGCACTAGATAATGGTTTGGCTCAAGCTTAACTATATTTCCCTCGAGTCCAGGGTCTATCGGAAATAACCTCAGATCTGCGTATACATTATCCTCCCAAGAGATTACACTGAATATGTTGTTGAAAGGGATCACTAAGCACGATGTCTCATCGTTCCACAAAAAAAAGTTGTGCCCCATAGTAGGAATTGCATTTTGTTGGACGTGCCAGAATTTGTTAGGAGCGTGTATTCTTACGAATTTGTCGTGCCAGTGAAATGTATGTGCATGTTCAAGCGATTTGATAGTGTAAAAATATTCATGACGGCATATTTATGAATTTAAGCTTTTGAAATAATGTTTTGGCAATATAAATAATATTTTGAAATTATTGTCTGGTAAAATAAAATGTATTATTGTTGCTACACTCAGGATAATGAAACATTGCATCGAGACATGTAGCTAAATGAAAAATAAACATATTAAATTTTCTATATAAAGACTTTAGGAGTAGAAGTCGTATGATTAAGAGCTTAATAGGAGCAATATCTCGAACCATATTAATGCCTTGAGAATAGTCAGTACTATGGTTGTGACGCTTGAAATTTTTAAGATTTGCTTAACTGCTTTGACTGGAGTGTCATGATAGATCCGATCCTGACTGAGTTATGTGTCATGTGTGAGTGAGATTTGAATGTATTCTGTGCATTGCATTTGATGTCTAGAACTTGCCCCGTGTGTGTGTAAAGCGAAATAGAAGTTTTATTCAGTCTTGGAAGTGATATAGGCATTTCTTTGTGAGCCAATTATCTATATTTTTACCCACCTAATTGTTTTGTATCGTAGTTAACCCCTTTGAGCCTATAATCCTTTTTCTTTGGCAACCACATTACAAGCCATACCCCTTTGTTTGAATT
>ML400188.1:48862-91408 GCA_005239525.1 Nicotiana knightiana | reverse complement strand
ATTTCGGGGCGTGACAAGTTGGTATCAGAGCACTAGGTTACTTAGGTCTCACAACTCACTGACAGCTTGGTAGAGTCTGAGGGATCGGTACAGAGACGTCTTTATTTATCCCCTAAAGGCTGCGAAGTTAGGATGACTCCATATTTCTTTTCTTCTCTGTCGTGCGCTATGAATTCTGAGTACTGATTGAGTTTCTATTCTATTCTCTCGCATATGGCGAGGACGCGTGCTTCCCTTGGTTCTGCCCAGCAGCTTGACACTCCTGCTACAGCTCCTACTCGGGGTCGAGGTCGAGGACGATGCCGTGCTAGAGGCCGAGACCGGGGCCGGGCTCAGCCTAGAGAAGCAGCCCCAGTGGAAGACCCTCAAGTCGAGTCTGACGAGGAGGTCCCAGTTCTGGCAGTCCCAGTTGGACCAGATCTGGTCCCATAGGGGTTCATAGCTACCCCAGTGAGCGCTTGGGCCACTAGGGCCCCTCCGGAGTCTTGACACCCCCAGTGAGCGCATTGATGATAAGGGATGGATCTTCCCTGGGCATGGATCTTGTCCGAAGCTGAGGTTATGTGAGGGATGGATCTTCCCTGGGCATGGATCTTGTCCGAAGCTGATGTTATGAGAGGAATGGATCTTCCCTGGATATGGAAATTGTCTGAGTATTGTATTCCGGAGATGGATCTTCTCCGTGGGGGCTGGACTGGCCTTTTTCCTCAGTACGGAGTGATTACGGTCACCGGTGTTTATGCATATTTCGAGATGGAACTTTCCTGGGCCTGAGAGCCATATATAGTACTAAGTGGACTTCTGTGGGAGAGCTGTGAGAACTATGTGCATATCCATACTGGTTTCATACATATATTTTATGATGGCATGTAGAGTATACTGGCATACTTGGCATATTTACTCATCCTGATAAACTGTTAGCATGTCTAAATTCTGCATATTATTTATTGTGAAATTTTGAGGTTTTGTCCGTCACTACTTCTCAGCCCATAGTTTGGGTTCGTTACTTCTGAATTGGTGTACTCACGTTACCCCCTACACCTTGTGTGCAGATCCAGGTACCCCGGGACCCGGTAGTGGATATTGAGCAGCGGTCAGCATTTTCATTGGAGTTGTCGAGGTAGCAGTTGGCGATCGCGACCTGGTCTTCTCTTTCTTATTCTACCTGTTGTTCTGTATTTTGAGACAATGTTGTCCATTTCTCCTTTTCTTTGCTTTATGTTATAGTAGCTCATGACTGAGTTACACCGGATCCGGGGTTGGAGGTTTAAATTTAGTTTTCAGATATTGTTTTTAAACTTCATATTCTTAGTATTATTAATAAATTCGTTTAAAAAACTCACATTTTTACTGGAAATTGAATTTAGCTTAGTTAAAAAGGGAGGCTTGTCTGGTTCCACGACATGCGCCATCACGACTCCGAAATTGGGTCGTGACACTTCTGCAGATCCCCAAAGAAGGAGGAGTGTCTCCCTATCGTTGTCTACTGAGTGTCATCTGATATCCTAGCTAGTGGAACTCGCCAATTATCTAAATTCACTAGCATCAGAGAAAGATAAGAAAAAAATACACTCCCTTTCTGGAGAGTGGTTGTTAAATAATGTCATGCATAATGCGGCAACGGTACCAGACTTGCTCTTTTATTGCTTGTTTTTTCTTGATTTGTCGCGATAGGGTTTCTTATTTTTGTATTTTATTTTCATTCCAACTTCCTTGCTTCCGAGGGCCTTCAAAAGTTTATCCGTGATAAAGAAGGACTCAAGTCCAAGCGGGATCAGTTGTTTGCCGAGAGGGACCAAATTGCTACTCGTCTCTCGGTGTTGGATGCAAAAGCTATTGAGACATGTGATTTAGAGGCTAAGTTGCAACAAAGCGAGCAAGAAGTGATGGCCCTCAGCCAAGAAGCCTTTCAGCTAAATGTACAGTTTCAAGAAGCTAAGGCTAAATGGCTTGAGGTGCAAGATGTTGTGCTCGCTGCTGCCGAGCGCAAATCAACCTCCATTAAGAGAGTGAATAACTTGGAGGCAGCCTTGAATTCCAAAGCTGAAAAGGTTGATGTTGCCGAGGAGAAGCGTGCCCATGTGGAGGATAGGTATAAGAAGAACATGGAATATAATAGGGGTCATATAACCACTATCTGTGATCTTGATCTTAGCCTAAGAATCATGAGATCCGAGCGAAATGAACTTTCGACCGAGTTTGATCGGCTTATATTAGAATTTCAACGCCGAGGAGATTCCCTCATCGTCGAAAAAACACATTCCATGTGTAATATGAGGAGGAAAACCTTGTAAGAGGCCAAAGCGGGCGTCATTAGTGTCGACGATGAGATTGCCAAGGCTCGAGCTAAGGGTGGCAAGTGGGTCGGGCCGGGCCCAAGACCAGCCAAGGTCCGAGGGTTTAGTGGGCTAAACGGGTTGAGACCATTAGGCCCGCTAGAGGTGGGATCGTGCCGGTCTTATGAGCCGGTTCTTAGCTAGGAACCGTTAGGATCGAGCCCAATTGGCCCGCCAAGAGACCGGGAGTGAAGCGGTCCCTTGGCGGGCCAAACGGGCCCAACAGATTTTTTTTTTTTTAAAAAAGAGTCAATTCGCTTTTGAAAAAAGAGCTATTGAGGGTTTAGAAATAGTCGTTGGCTATTTAAAAAATAGCAATTAAACCCCTTCCCCCCTCCAACTTAGTTTTAACCCCAAAATTTTTATTATTACACTTTTTTTCCTATTTTCTACTATAAATACCCCCTTATTCTTTCATTTTCTTACAAAATCAATATCAATCTATCAAAATCTCTCTCTAATTTTATTTTTTACTTGCTATAATTGTTTACTTTATCAAAAAAATAGTGAAAAAATTATGAGAATGCTACTATTACTTACTTTATTCCAAAAAATAGTCAAAAGAATACTGAGGTTGTTATAATTTGTGAAAAAAAAATTAAAGTTGGTGAATTGAAGTCTTCAACGATAATTAATTTTCAACAAGTTGTTCGTCAATCCAGTAAAGTCGTTCCAACTCTTAAGTCTTAATATTATAGTTTTATTTATTTTATTTATTGACTATTACGTGATTAATTAAGATGTCTTCCTTAAGAAATATTTTTGGTAAAAATAAGAATAAGGGAAAATTCAAGACTGGCGAATCTAGTGGTACTGATGTTCCTCCTCCCCTGCCCCCAGCTCCCCGAACTAAACTTCATACCCATCTTACACCTGCTATTCTTGATACCGATAATAGTTTATTACAATTAAGCGACATTTAATTTTGCGATAATATTGCACCAGGTGAACATTTAGACCATGATATAAATGCTCTCTATTCTAATAATCATAATATTGTTGATGAAAATGATTATGAGAAAATTAATCTTGATGAAACTCAACCGGACGATGATACACCCACTAGTCATGCTCCTGATGTTGACCCAACTAGTGATAACCTTACTAATCCAAATGATGACCCATTTGATACTCCGTTACTGCTCCTACTTTTTTCTAGATAACCTATCAAACGGCACGAAACATCTCCTGTATGGCCATTTTTACTCAACTAGTTCTGAAAAATAAGGTTAAGTGTAAAACTCATGGTATGGAGTTTGCTTTTAAGTATATTGGATCGCGGTCGGAGACGGGATCTTTATCTAGACACATAAAAAAATACCCTAAACATAACATCAGATATCAATGTTTGAAAGCTCTGGCCGAGGGGAAAACGATACCTAGTCCTAGTCAGGCTGACCCTAGTATCGGTTCAAATCAATTTCAACCGGGAATTAATATTGTTACCGGTGGTATTTTATATTATGATCAAAAAAATATCGGCAAGAATTGGAAAAAATGGTTTTGACCCTGCGTTTGTGCATTATATTAGAAATTTTTATAATCCTACTTATAAAGGTTTTCCTCGCATAACCGTAAAGAGCAATATTTATAAATATAATCATGGATATGAACAATATTTGTGTTATTTATTTAATCATATAAATTATCGTGTTGCTATTACAACTGTTATTGGTAGAAGTAACAACGACTGTGATTATCTTACCGTTACATGTCATTGGATTGATGAGGATTGGATAAAACAAAGCGTATAATTTCTTATAGAATAATTGTTTCATGCCACACAAGGCAGTTTATTGCTAGCACAGTTACAAATAGATAATTTTGCATTAATGATAAAATAATGTCGGTTTCAATAGATAATGCTACTAATAACACAAATGCTATAGACTTGCTACCAATATGCTAAATTATGTATTTAGTAACATTTTTCATGTTAAATGTATTTATTATATTTACCATTTAATTGTGGGTAATGATACGAGAATTATAAATTCAAATTGAAAAGGTTAAAATGGCTCTTAAGTGGATTTTTCATTCAAACCGTAGATGTAGACTTAGAGAATATTTTAAAAGATGCGATGATTAGGGCCTAAGAGAAAGAAATGTTCTTAAACCTTGTACAACTAGATGGAATTACATGTATGAAAGTGTGGTTGTTGCATATGAATATATAAACCCCATAAACTCAATGTTTAATGCACATGTAAGTGATGATGACGATTACGTTACAAATGGGGATTGGGCTATAAAATGCTTGTTGATTTTTTAAAACAATTTCATATTGCTACAAAAGAATTTTATGGGCAACATTATCCTACTATTTCTAACTGTTTAGTTTATATTGCAGAACTTGCAAATTTATTTGCTCATTTTTTCACGGGATGGAGAAATTTATCATCTTGCTACTGATTTTATGAGAAAAAAGTTTTAAAAATATTTTTTATTCTTCCTATTTATGGTGTTGCTGCTTTTTTAAATCTTTGTATAAAATTAGAAAATCTTCAATTTTAATATGAAACGGTTTATAATCGTTTAACACTTTAAGATGATGAGTTGCCTAAATTTCCGGAAACAATATCCTCATAAGTACCGAAATTATGAGAACTCAATGGACTAACCTGAAGATTGGAATTTAATAAGAAAACAAGGAATTAAAATCCTAACCTTCAGTTGGCAACGAAAAGGGATTTAGAAGAGTTTGAAGGTTGTTGGATAACAAAGGGACAAAGGGGACAAGGGTATTAAATGTGGGGACAAGGAAATTAATTATTATAGACAAAAGCAAACATGGTAAGTTGGGGAATGGAATGAACAAAGTTAAAATCAAAATGTTGCTTTAGTGATGAACGTTGCACTAGATGCGTACACCTTCATCGTGTCCGAAATAAATTAGAACTCAGCGTGAGGCAGTGAAGTGCAGCAAAGGCGTGCAACTCACCATCCGAAATTTAAAACCCACAACTGAAGTTTTTATAGGCATTTCGTAGAGAGAAAAATTATCTTATTTTGAACTTGATCTTTGGGGTTAGAGAGAAGATGGAGCTCTTTTAACATTAACACATCTTCAAGGTAAGAATTAAATGCCCTGATAGATTTTGTTCATTTATTACATCTCTTAACCCTCCATATCATGGTATTCATAGATTTTTGAAAGATAATCTCAAGGACATTTTAAGAAAGTCAAATCTTAAAACTTTTAGGATTTGACAAAGAGCTAATTCCTTCACTCGTATTTTATCTACTATACTCCATGGGCATAGTAAAGTATATTTATGAAGTCATATTTGTATTAAACATCTATTCATAAAACCCTAGAAGCTAGTATTGAAATTGAAGAATCCGTTGGTAGGGGTGATGAAATGTTGGGTCTTGTTTGAACAATGTTATTTTAAACTTCTAGTGGGACGACTAGATCCCATAACAAGTTTAATGAATGAGTTGGAGTTAAAATTCAAAGGTTGACCCTCAAATGATGAGATGTAGATTGTTGCTCAACTTATGAAATTGGATTAAAGTGTTAAACACTTAGTTTAGTTGGTATAGTTGTGACGCATTATTGAATTTCGTGAGTTCGTATATGTAGATTATGATTCGTTGGCATTATTAGTCCATTTAGGGTAAGGTTGCAAGTAATTTAAGGTAGGTTGAAACTTATTACCTTTGGAGTTTTTCTCCAAACTCATATCGAAACACAATCAAATTGAGCTTCTAAATGCGAGTCCTAGCTTGTGGGACGAGCAAGTTGGGATTGTACCATTTCTTACATCATAAATGATTTAAGTTCTATGCATGTTATTTTCTTGAAATGTTATTCAAGTTTTAAAAAATAAATAAATGAGTAATAGCCCTTGTAATATTTTGAAATGGAAATAAATGAGTTGTGAAATATCTTGGACTTAACTATTCTTAATTAGTTGATTTGGCTACGAATATCGTCATTGATAAATGTAAAGTTCTTGGGAGTTATTTAAGTTCACCGAGATTGACCTTGGATACTTTTCCTCATTAGGTTATGAAAATACACGTGTTGTTGTAGACATAGAACCTACCTTACGTTTGGGAACTACGACAGAGTACTTCCCATTAAGGGGTACTATTGTGTTGCTTTATTAGCACGACTGAGTCGATTCGTGCGGCACAACGATGAGAAGACTAAGCAAGTAGAGTATATGATACTTTCCGCTATGTACATAACCGTGTTGACCTCCTTTCATGTCGGTGATGGTACAGTGCTCCCCGTAAATGAAAAATCTAACATGATTTGCAAAGATTAATGCTAAAGGAAGACTTTGAAATATGTTGTACCATATTATTTTATTTTATTTCCTAAATTGTTAATTGATATAAAGGCTTCTTTCTTTTATCAGTTGTTATTGCATATCTTATATCTTCTTAAGCCTTGTCCTACTTTATTTTGGGGAACAGTTCATGATTCGTACTAGGCATGTGGAGCTTAGGTCTTTCGGCCACGTTTTCATTTCTGTTTCCAGGGATTGGACCTGAGCAACTTGGATAGCATGGTTAAGGCAGCTCTACATTTTCTGTTGACGCTTTGGGTGAGACTCCAAACTCGTACCCATGGAGAACTTTATTATACTATTATCCTTTTGAGCCACCAGGTTATGCCTTGATTGGCTATTTTCATTCCGTGTCATAGAGATTTCATAGATAATAGTAGCATTCATTTTGGGTTGTATTCCTATGGTTACTCATATAGCGTGCATGAATGAAACTTTCTTTTATCTTTATGAAGTTCTCTTTCAAAGAAAATATTTACTTAAAGATATTATTCATGTCTTATTTTATATCTTAAAATGATTGTACTTGAAGAGACTTTCGCATCCTCCTGTTAGGCACATGGTGAATATTAATCTATGGGATGGTTCACTCGGGTCGGGTAGAGTACCGGGTGCCCGTCACGTATTTTTAGGGCATGATAAGAACAAATACTGAAATTATTTATAATCAAGTTGCATTAAATTATGCTAGACCAAATGTTCTAACTCTTTCTTCTTCTGATTCTCATTCTTCTAAAAGAACTACGGGAGTAAGAGAATTTAGTGTTTGGGTAGGGTTTAGGGTTTCTTTTGGCTCTAGTAGTAATGATTGTTCACAACTAAATGATCTCTTGAGGATGAATCCCGATGACACCTTTAATATTTTGCAATGGTGGAAGAACAAAGAAAAATATTTTCCGCTTCTTTCAAGGGTGGCCTGAGATATTTTAACTATTCAAGATTCAACTGTGGCATCAGAGAGCTCTTTCAGTCAAGCAAGACTTCAAATCGGTGATTATAGAGAGTCAATGAGGGAGAGCTTGAAAAAACTAGTACTTTTCAAATACTGGATCCGTTCGGAAAGAAGAAATTTTGGACTTGCTGAATCACAACCAGAGGTAGACTAGGTATAAGAAGAAATTTTGGACTTGCTAAACTTGCTGAGGATGCTCCTTCGCCCTATAATGGAAGCGGCAATGACCAAGCTACTTTTTCGCCACCACCAACGGAAATTCCTCCGTACCTTGAAGGATTAATGAAGTTTGTAAGAGATATCATGTAATTTGTATGAACAAAAATTAGTATGTATTATGGAACTTATATTTTGGCATATCTTGCTTAGTTTCTTTTTTTTCTCAATGGTGGTATTAGCATTTTGTTTTGCTCATTCCATGGGAGGGGGAGGGAGGGAGGAAGACTAAGAAAGATATTTCTATATTTTTTATTGTTATAATAAAATTACAAAGCATTGCTTTGAATATTTTTTTACAATATATTTGTCTTTAAATTTGAATTAAAAAATTAGGCCACAATTCTATAATAAATTTACAAGGCATTGCCTTAGATATTTTTTTAACATCTTTTTGTCTCTAATTTCGATTTATTTTTTAAAAAAATTACTGCTCAGCCATTGGGGCCATTTAGCCCGTTGGAACTGCGGGTCTGGCCCGTTTAGCGGACCATGAGTTCCTGGGTCGGTTCCTACAAAATCACGTTTAGCCCGTTTATTTAAGGCCCAGGACCGGCCCGAGACCGCAGCCCACGAGATCGGCCCCTCAGGCCTGTTTAGGGCCCGACCCGGTCCACTTGCCACCCCTAGCTAGAGCGCTAGCGTTAACTACTCGAGAACGCCTTCCGGCTCAGCCCGATACAACTGATCCTTCTAGTTCTGGTTTCATGTTTTTAGGAACTGCGGAGGAACTTGAAGAAGATAATTATGAAGGCTAAGATCCTGCGTCGACGGAAGATCCTCCTACTTCCCCTGGGGGTGCTGATGCTTCTCTTCCCCCGAGTTCTGGTGGCGATGTAGTTTAGCCTTTTGTTTTCTTTTCCTTTGTTGTTTTTTCCTTTTGTATTTTTGTACTTGTGCTACTTGGCACATTTGATAAATAAAAGAGCTTTTTGTTTGAGCATTGTGCAAAGTTTATTCTTTTTGCGTCGAATTATGCAATGCTTCAAGTGCATTTTCCCCGATAATATTTGGGTTATGGGCATAAAATTTTCAGGAACCAACCCTTTACTATGAGGGTTCATACGAGAGGTCCCTCTTATGTTTACGACGCTCTTGAAGATGACATTTACTGTTCATTCCAGCACTAGCATTTGAAGTACTTGGTTAACTTTCATATGATAAAAATAAATCATCGTTTGGACTAGAAACAAGATAAAAATAAAAGAACTTTATTTCATTCCTTCTATCTTCAAAAGTACATAAGTATTCGTTGTGCTAAAAGAAAAAATTGCCATTACATGTGGCAAATTTGTACAACTTGTTTCTACGGGGCTAGCTGTGCAGTCCCCGTTCCCGATGAGATATTTTTATTCCCGGATCTCATAGTCCCAGTTTTCATGGCTCGGGTCGTCGTATTCTCATGATATTCCCTTAAATGTTGGAATGCGAATAAAACGAATTAGAACACTAAAATCTTGCTCCTTTGAGGAAAAAAAATACTAGTGAAAGGTTGGATAATCTTTGGTCGATAGCAAGCTTCATTTTTTGTTAGAAACTTTGCTATCGAGCAAAAGATTATTTGACCACTCCTTAGTGGTTTGTAGGAAAGTGCACTTGTGAACAATTGAATAACCTTTGGTCTGATGGCAAGTTTTGCTTCCCTTAGGAATTTAACATCGAGCCAAAGACTATTAACCATCCCGCAGTGGTTTGTTATTCCAATTCCTTGTCATTTAAAGGTCTTATCTTTGTTGGTGACGCTTTCTTCGTAGTATGCTTTCCGTTACAACCTTGTTAAAAATCTTGCCAGAAAAATCCATTTAGGACAAAAACTAGACGATAGAAAAAAGAGTGTAACACATACTTTTAGTACAAGCGGCGCCCATAAATAGTAATACCTTTTTAGGCGAGTCACGTTCCAGTTTCTTGGCAATTTGACTCCATATTGTTTTTCTAGCTCATATGTTACCTTTATAGTGACAGTTGAAACTCGGTAGGGGCCTTCTCATGTTGGGCCCAGCTTTCCTGTGTTGAGATCCCGGGTGTTTTGAGTCACTTTCCTCAAAACCAAGTCTCCCACTTTGAAATACAGAGATTGGTCCTTGGGTTATAGTATCTTATTCTTTGTTTCTAGGCCACCATATTTATGTGCACCAAGTCCCTGCGTTCGTCAAGAAACTCCAATTTGACTAGCAATGCTTCGCCCGCCCGGAAGTACCGCAAGGTCGGGTCTCCCAGTTCCATGGGGATCAATGCTTTTTCACCGTATACGAGAGAGAAAGGTGTCTCTCCCGTGTTTTATTTGACCATCATTTGGTATGCCCATAACACTCTCGGTAACTGTTCCAGCCATTTGCATTTGGATGCTTCCAACCCTTTTTTTAGGTTTTGAATAATCACTTTATTGGTTGATTCAGCTAGCCTATTTGCGCTCGGATGGTATGACGAAGATGTGATTCTTTTGATTTTTAAGTTTTCAAGAAATTTTGTGACCTTTGAGCCTATGAATTATGGCTTGTTCTCGCAGGCAATCTCCTTGGTATTTCGAACCAACAAATTATGTTTTCCCATATGAAATCTACCAGTTCACGCTCACCAATCTTCTGGTAAGGACCTGCTTCAACATGCTTAGTGAAGTAATCAGTTAAAACTAAAAGAAATCTTACCTTCCCAGGAGTCGGCGACAACGGCCCAACTATATCCATCCCCCATCTCATGAATGACCATAGAGATAGTATTGAAATCCAGCATTTTTGTCGGTTGATGCACTAACAGTGCATGGCCATTAATATCATGACCGAACTAATTTTAGCAGTAATGAATCTACACCTCAATGATTCCCGCATATTCCTTCGTGAACCTCTCTCATGAGGGAATTAGCCTCAGATGCTCCTAAGCATCGGGCCATCGAGCTTTGGAACGACCTTCTATATAATTGTCCTCTGTAGAAGCTGTAACGAGTTGCTTTGGTGAAAAATGCTCGGGATACCTTCAGGTCTTCGAGAAACTTGTTGTGCTCAAGGTAGTCAATCCCTTCATTTCTGTGGACGATCCCAAATTGGCCAATTCGTCCGCTTTTGTATTTTCTTCTCTCGGGATATGGATGATCGACCATTCCCTAAACCGCGCAAGCAAAGATTGAACCTTAACCACATATTGATGTATGCGCTCCTCTTTGGTGTCGGAGATTCCATATACTTGATTTACCACTAGTTGGAAATCACATTTGATTTCAGTGACCTTGGAGTCTAGTCCACGGGTCAGTTCAAATCCTAAAATCAAAGTCTCATACTCGGCTTCACCTGCATTCAAAGACTTTACTAGCATATCATCTATGTGTACTTACATTGTTTTCCCTATTAGATTTTTGAATATTTTGTTCACGAGCCTCTAATAAGTGGCACTACATCTTTAAGCCTGAAAGGCATCACATTATAGTAATGTGTGCTAAAGTTCATTATGTACGAAGTCTTTTCCTGACCCTCCTGGTTCATCTTAATTTGGTTGTACCACAATAGGCATGGAGAAAACTCATCAATTTGTGTCTGGATGTTGCATCAATCATTTGATCAATATTTGGCAGTGGTAATGAGTCCTTTGACGGGCACGCCTTCCTCAAATTGTTATAATCTACACACATACGGAATTTATTATTCTTTTTCGGAACTACTACTACATTAGCTAGCCACTAGGGATACTTTACCTCCCGGATTGAACCGATGTCGAGCAACCGAGTTACCTTTTCTTTAACAAGCCTATTTTTCACCTCGACAATTGGGCGCTTCTTTTGCCTACCGGCGGGATGCTTTGGTTCAAACTCAGTTTGTGCACGGCCACCTCTAGCGGGATACCTGTCATATCTGCGTGCAACCTTGAAAAACAATCGAGTGGAACTTCCTCTCTAGAAATTTCTTGAATAATGCCACTCTTTCGATAACATCCGTCGTGGACTTGGTCCCGTCCATTTTTTCTGATACCTAGAATTACCTTGGTACGTGGTGGGATTCTGAAGGCTCCTCCCCTTTGTCGTCTTTATTTGGTTCGGGAACAGGCGTCAGTTCTTGTAATTGCTATGTCGCGTGTTCCTTCCCTTTACTGCTGGAAATCGAAACCGCGTTCATCTCCCTTGCCGTCGGTCGATCTCCTCTTATTTGCTTGACTCCCTCTAGAGTTGGGAATTTCTGAAGTTGGTGATATATTGATGGTACAAACTTCATCTCGTGCAGCCATAGTCTGCCAAGAATTATATAATAGCCCGTGTCACTTTCTACTACTTCAAATAAGGTAGTCTTTGATCCACGTCCAATTTGTACTCAATAGTGAGTGGAAATGGTTATTGGAAGAATAGTATCCAACAAGAGTCGGGGTCGATTTCTACAGGGAGTTTAATATGGGTGTTAGGGTATACACTTGATGCGAGCAAATGAAATAACTAAATTGTGCTTCCAAACAAAGGATTTTGTTTGCTACTTCTAAATTATCACTAACAATTATAAACTAATGAGAAGAAACTACAAAGCGAATGATTGTTTTTGTTGTTTTTACCAAATGGTTAAAAAACCTAAGGATGTGACCTTCACCTAGGTGTTTGCCTAATGGATGTTGATACCCATTTTTTTCTCAAACTATTTTAAAATTTACATATGTGCCTTCAAAATCACTTTTTATAATAACTGGTATTTTTCCATAATTTTCCATATTTTATTAATTTCTTTTCAAATTTATTCAGTACTTTTATATCCAATAATTACTCATAAATTGCATTACAAATAATTTTAAAATATTTCTTAGCTTAATATATCATTTTTAATCCTATTAGGATTTAATTATTTCACAAATTAGCCAATTTGGCATTATTTGACTATAATTACAACAACTTTGCAATTATAGCCTAATTATACATTTTTATGCTATTTCAATTCAATAATTAGTCATTTTATATTTTAAATACTAGTTAATATTACCTTAATTTCACCTATTTAGCCTTAATTTTATTTTTTATGTAATCATTAGCTATTTTATTAATTATTTACCTATTTAATTGGGTATTTAACGAGTAGCCATTTTTTATTTAAAATATAGGCTAAATTCAATCTGGTCCTAACCCATTTAATTTAGCCCAATACCCAGGCCCAATCTCTAAGCCTACCCTACCCAATCATGTGTGTAATCTAGACCGTTGATCAAATTAGATCAACGACCCAGATTCACTCTTACCTTAATTAGTCCTAGACGAATACCCCCATTCCCCTCATTCACTCCCCGTTCAATCCTCTCACCTCTCTCTAGACCCTTCGTCTCTTGAACCCTGTCTCTCCCCTCTCCGGCCACCTCCTCGCCGGAAATCATGAAGTTTCCACCTCTCATCGACCTTATGGATCCATCCTTCACACATGTGTCACCGGTGGGGGTTCTCAAGCGACCCTGAGGCGGTTCACTCCCATCTCCGGTCTCATGCCATCTTTTTTGGCCACCTATGGTCGTTCGAGTAAGATCTCTACATTTTCCGGCCAAAGGCCGGTGATATTTTAAGCTTTCTTCCCCTTCTCTGGGTTTTCTCTGGAAACCCTAGCTTTAAGATCTTCCGCCTTTCTAGATCTGTAATAGATCTATGTGTATCTTAAGGTTTTCACATGTTTTCTTCCAAAAATCTCATTTTTTATGAACGATTTCTTCATCTTTAAAAAACTAGGGTTTCTTAAACCCCTCTCAAAATGATTTCTTTTTAGTAATAACCTATGGTTCTAGTTACGATTTTAAATGTTCGTTTAAGTCTTCTCTTTTACCCTAGTTATTCAGTTAAAACCCCAATTTTTAGGGTTTTGAGTTCGTCTTGTTTGCTATGTTTGGCTAATCTGTAAGTTTCTCGTGAACCTTCTGGACTTTCATGAATGTCCTATGTGATCTATGCTTCTTGCTCTAATTTGTGTTTAGGGTTTCTGAATCTCTATTATTCCTCCAATTACTTGCTTAGGGTTTCTCTGATTTTCGTGCTATTTATTATTTAGTAAGTCTAATTATTCGTTTAATGATTGTTTACCTAATACTCTCTACTGATTTTGTGCATTTGTTCGTAAAGCTGTGATATTTTCCTTGAATCTATAATTGTGTGTATGTTCCTTAGAATTCTGTACTAATTTTTGAATTGTTTCCTTGTTTGTGTGATACTTGCCTTAGTTAGCATTGAGTCCCTGTGATTTTAAATCCCATCCGTGATTCTTGTGACTAATTTTCAGAACTAAATTGTACTATACCCTATTTATGTGCACGAATATGCTGTTGATTGTTTGACATATACCCTCCCTAATTATGTGTTATGAACCTAGACTTAATTGCTTGCTACATGTCTTACTACTCTTATTATAGTAATAATTATCTCATGATTGATTCTTTCCTTATGTGACACCAAATATGACCGTTTGAATTAGGACTCCCTAATTAAAGGGAGTCCGGGTTTGTGATTGATTCTAATTGAATTTGATTTTCATTGATTGATCAATCAATACTTATTACCTTATTTTCCACTCATTTTGAAAAGCTATAAATACTTCACTCTTTCTTTAGCATAACACAGTTCAAGCTCTCCCTCTCACACACAAACATACTATGTTCTGAACTTTTCTTTCTCTCTTGTTGTTTGCTTGCTACTCAGTCGCCTAAAACCCAAGACTGAGTAACTCTATTACTCTACTTGCTCTAATGTGTCATTGTTCTATTTGCATTACTACTCTATTTTCAACGACCCGACCGATTGTTTTGCATTATCAGACCCCGTTCCCCTAAATAGAACTTCCCATAGCGGCTTTTTATGATTTATGACTTGCGGGGACTAGTGGTCCGGGATTCGGAGATGTTTAGAGTGCTATAGGAACAATTGGTTCCTTAAGGTTGGCCTTTAAGGCCAAGTTTGACTTCGGTCAACATTTTGGGTAAACGACCTCGGAATCAAGTTTCATTTGTTCCGGTAGCTTCGTGTGATGATTTTGGACCTGGGCATATGTTCGGAATAGGTTTCTGATGACCCGGGAGCATTTCGGCGCCCAATATTGAAATAACAAGTTCCTTAAGTTCCTAATTTGTTTTGGGATGTGTTTTTGTGTTATCGAGGTCCGAACGGGATTCCGAGACCGGATTAGTTCCGTTATGTCATTTATGACTTGCCTGCAACATTTGGTGTCATTCCGAGTTGTATAGGTCAGTTCAGCGCGTTGTTAGCAAAGTCTAGAAAACTTAAAGTTCCTAAGTTTGGTTCTTGGGGTTTTGAGGTGTGATTTTGAGTTTTAGTGTTGTTTTGGGTGTTCCGAAGGCTCGAGCGAGTCCGTATTATGATTTGGGACTTGTTGGTATATTTGGACGGGGGCTCGGGTGGGCCCAGGTGCCTCCCGAACACCACATGAGGCTAAAAACCAGCTGAAATAGCTGTTGGTGCACTTGTTTTGGTGTGACCGCAGGTGCAGTTGACCAGTCGCAGGTGCGGGACCGCTCTTATGGTCCCAACCTCGCAGGTGCGAACCCCGATGGTCTGGCCAATTCTCGCAGGTGCAGATAAAGTTTCGAAGGAGCGGAGCCGCAGGTGCGGGCCCAGGCTCCCCAGTCCATTTTCGCTGATGCAAGCCTTTGCTCGCAGGTGCGAGACCGCAGGTGCGATCCTTGAACCGCAGGTGCGATCCTCGAACCGCAGGTGCGAAACACTGTTCAGACAGTGTGTTTTTATACACGGGTTTAATTCATTATTTCTCATCTTCTTCTTCTTCCTTGGGGCGATATCCACCATTTTAGAGGGGCAAACAACTTGGTTATTAAAGGTAAGTAAATTCTACTCTAATATTAGCCTCATGCATGAATTCCTAGTTAAGTTTAATCACATAATTAGTGAAAAATCAAGAATTGGGTAGTAACCTAGGGATTTCGATAATTTGAGAATTTACCCGTGAATTTGCTATGAAATCAAGTAAAAATCGTATATTACCGATCATTAGGCTTTGGGTGAGTGTTTCCTTCGAGAATTATTGGAATCTGAGCATGCGGGCCCGGGGTCGGATTTTTTATTTCCTTTAAGAATGGTGAATTTGGCTAAGTAATAGGAGAATTCCATGCTTTGAATATAAATTAATGTATTTGTATAAAATTTGGCTAGTTTCGAGTCCTCGGGTGTTGAGTTCGGAGTTTCGAGCGCGTTCTCGGTCCGGGGAATAAATTCGACGCAAAGGTGAGTCTCCTTTCTAACATTGTAAGGGGGAATTGTCCCCCTAGGTGATTTAAATGCTATATGTGATAATTTGTGGGGGCTACGTATGTACAAAGTGATGAGAGTCCGTACGCAGCGACTATTACTATTACGTCTGGGTAGTTAGGCACACATCATGCTTTGTATTTTACTTTATATGAACTACATGCGTAATGAATTAACGTTACATGTTGCTTATGTCCCCGAAGTTATGAAATTTGAGAAAAACTTGTAAGAAATTGTTCACGGAAAATTATTCTCTTTTAAAAAGGAATAATGTATGTGCATGTGACCGCTTCGCAATTTGCATTCCGCGATGGGAGTGTGATTTCCCCCTCTTATGGGAACGGGCCGTACGCCACGGCGGATTGAGAGATGCACTTTTGGTACGGGCCGTTCGATCCTCGGCAGTGCATAGAGAGGTTGAGAGACGCACTTTTGGTACGGGTCATTCGATCCTCGGCAGTGCGTAGAGAGGTTGAGAGATGCACTTTTGGTACGGGCCGTTCGATCCTCGCAAGTGCATAGATGTGATTACTTTGTGGAGAGGTGCACTTTTGGTACGGGCCGTTCGATCCTCGGCAGTGCACGGGCATGACTATCTTATGACTCCGGCTGGTTGTCCTTACCTTACATGTATATGATTTATTTGTTACTAAATTCATGGATATTTATCTGACAGATATTTGGGGAAAAAGTGAAGTGATAATTGTTTTGTTTATTCCCAGTATTCTTCCTGGATTTCAGTACCTTACATATATATACTTGTTGCTTCACTGTCTTTACATGCCTACCGTTTCTATTATATTCTGTTAAACTATATTGTTGGACCTTAGTGAGTGTCACGCTGACCTCTCGTCACTACCCCTTCGAGGTTAGGCGGGATACTCACGGGTACATATATATTTATGTACTCATGCTGCACTTCCGAACTTAATTGTACAGGTTCTGAGGCTGGTGCTTCTGGTTATCCGACTGGAGTTCGACATATATTCTGGACCTGACTCTATGGTGAGCTGCCTCCCTTGGCGATTCTCAGCAGTGCTATGGAGTTATCTTTTGTTTACTTCTGTCTACTTCTCTCAAAAAGCAGTACAACTTGTATCATCTTTTGTATATTCTACTAGTTCGCCTGTTGACTTGTGACACTAGTTCCTGGCACTCACATAGTAGACTCTTTATTTTGGGACTGTATATATTGGATCATGATCATTTTGGCTATATTTACTTAAGTTGGTTGATGTTTTCGCTTTTATTTAAATGATCTAAGCTTAAAACTTGGGAATATGTGGGTTGGTATGTTAAATAAGGATAATCTCACCAGCAAACAACTGTTGGCTTGCCTGACTCCGGTGTTGGGCGCCATCACAACCTGCGTTGGATTTGGGTCGTGACACTATTGGTCTATATTGTTCTATACATTGATGTTCTCCTTCTCTGCACACTAATGCTCCTTTACTCTGCACACTACTGCTCCTTTACTCTGCACTTACTTCATCATCTAACTGGTATGTTCTCAGTTTAATTTTAAGGTTTCCAAAGCAACATGCTTCAGTCTGTATTACACTTCCTTTTATTCCTATTATGTGTCTACTTATGATTTTATTGCTTACCCTGCAACTAGCATGCCTATTTATTAAACTATCTATATGGTTGCTCTCTAGTTCAGCATGTCTATTACTTTCTATATGTCCCATTAAAACTTCTTCCCTATCCCCTGACCCAGTACATGATAAGCATGTAGTTCTGAACATAGTGTGTACTCTAACACCCTTCAACCTGATGCTATTTGGATCCTTATATGAATCCTTGTAAAGGACTATGCTATGACAGTTTAAATCTTGTAATACTTTTCTGAGGCCTACTTGTGTGCAAGCTTGTTCCTATGTGCTTCATACTTGTCCCCAATCCCTCATCTCCCTGCTTGTGGTTGCTGAACTTGTCTTAATCCCTGTTTATTGTTCTGTGTGTTCTGTTTGAGTATGTTGGTTGTGCTACTACGTTACCTTTTTTGTCACGAACCAAAATCCATAAGGTCGTGATGGCGCCGGACATCATTATCAAGCAAGCCAATCATTAATTAATTGAAACAATTTCCTGATTTTAATCACTTATGAAAAATATTTCCTTTCACTTTATTACATATTAACTAAATAAAATCTGCTAAGTAAACAATAGTTTAAACATTACCCTTTTTGCAAATATATCCCAACACATCCCAGAACCCGGTGTCACATGTACATGAGCAATTTCTAAGAATTTATACAATCATCACAAAGTCTGTCCGAAATAAAAATTGGACTAGGAAATTTAAAATGAAAACAAATACAGAACGAGGGAGACTCTGTCAGTTGCGAATCGCCTCCGAATGATGCAGCTCGCCTAAGTCTCCGAATCCTCCACATTGCTATGAATGTACCTGTGCAATAAAAATGCACAGCAAGTATAGCATGAGTACAAAAATAACGTGTACTCAGTAAATCGCCCGCCTAACCTCAGAGAGGTAGTGACGAGAGGTCGAATTAGACACTCATTAAGGTCCAGCAAATTAATTAACAACATAAGATGAAAACGGTAGGCATGTAAAGGTAGCAAAGCAGCAATACATATAAGGCACTAAAATCCAAGTAAATACTGGGAATAAACAAAACAGTTACCACTTCCTCAATATTTTCAAAAAAATCTTAAATAAAAAATTTCCTCTTTGTTTTCCCCCAAATAACATAAATCCACAATTTCTTCTTTATTTTCCCCCCAAATATCTTATCACTTCAAATCATGAAAAGAAACATTTAACAAGTTAGCATGCGCATACGGGATAAGGACAACCGGCCTGAGCCATCATAATAATCATCTCTGTGCACTGCCGAGGGTCGAACGGCTCGAACCATAATATTTCTTTCAACCTCGCTGTGGCGTACGGCCCGCTCCCATGAGAGTGGGGGGAATAACACTCCTCTCGCGGAACGTAAATTGCGAAGCGGTCACATGCAAACATGCACAATCAACAATCCACCCTGAATACGCCGGGAACACAAATACTCGAGTAAATGATCGATTTCTCTTTAAAAAACCACAAAATAGTATTTAAATCCTTTTACAAAATTCACTTGCCAAGTTTTTATAACGTTTAATAATACAACCTTATCCGGAAAATACAATTGCCCACGAAGGAAATCAATTCTCATTTTAGAATGCTTAAGAAAATAAACTCTAATCTTCTTTAGTCATTCAATTACAATTTCAATTATATTAGCAGTCTAATATTACAGACAAGATCACAGGTACAACAGGTAAGGCATGCTAGTGGGTCCTAGGCTACCCGGACATGGCATAATAGTAGCTACGCACGGACTCCCGTCACCTCGTGCTTACGTAGCCCCCGAAGATAATGGAATATACTTAATTAATTCACCTAGGGGGACAATTCCCCCTCACAAAGTTAGAAAGGAGACTTACCTCGCTCCGAAGTTCCAATACCGGCTTCCAAGCCCTTCCGACGACTCCAAAGGACGGACAACGCCCCAAAACTATCCAAACAACGACAAACAAATGAAAATATATTCTAACACTTGCAACAATTCCAAATTATATAATTTTCCTACCCCGCTTAGTGAATGACCAAAATGCCCTCGGGCCCACATGCCCGGAATCCAAAATTTCTCGAAGATATATTCTACCCATAGCCTTACTAACTCAAATATACAATTTACTCAAATATTCATGCTCAAGTCGTGGCTAAAAATCCAATTTCCATTTTCTAGGTTTATTTAAGATTCTCCAAATTTCCAATCAATTTCCATGCCTAATCCATGCATAAAATCTTGTATTTAACTTAGAAGCATGACGTAGTTACTTACATTGACATTGCATGAAGGAATCCTCTCTTTTAAGCCTCCCAAGATCGCCTAAGCCAAAGAAGAAATAAGGAAAATGAACCAAGAATCCTTGTTTTAAAACATTCTGCCCAGGCCGATATTCGCACCTGCGGTCCAGCCCTCGCACTTGCGCTTCCGTAGGTGCGCCCAAGAGCCCGCACCTGCGGCTTCCTTCTCCTCCAGCCGGATTCGTGCCTGCGACCCATTGCCCGCATTTGCGCCTTCGCAAGTGCGGAAATTCCATCGCACCTGCGATCCCAGCCAAGCCTGCCCACTCTCGCACATGCGCGCCAAAGCCGCACCTGCGGCCAAATCCTCGCAGGTGCGGTCACACCAGATGACAGCAACCTCAGCCTTCTTCAACCTCCTAAACTTGATCCATTAACCACCCGGAATCCACCCGAGTTCCCCGGGACCCCGTCCAATTATACCAACATGTTCCAAAACATAATGCGGACTTGCTCGAGGCCTCAAATCACATCAAACAACATTGAAACCACGAATCGCACCCAAATCCCAACTTTATGAACTTAGAAATTTCCAATTCCTGCATCCGATGCCGAAACCTATCAAATCACGTCTGATTGACCTCAAATTTTGCGCACAAGTCGTATTCAATATTACGGACCTCTCCAACTTCCGGAAACGCATTTCGACCTTGATATCAAAACTTTCATTTCCGGTCGAATTTCTCAAAAGCCTTCAAATTTCTATCTTTAGCCAAATGACTTCAAAATGACCTACGAACATCCAAATCCACTTCCGATCGCGCTCCCAACTCCATAATCACCATACGAAGCTATTCTCAGACTCAGAATCCCAAACGGACATCAACATCACTGAAATGCGCTTCAGGCCAAACTTAGGAAATTTCTTCAAAAATGTTGACTTCCAGAATATACACGAAAACGCTCCCGGGTTATCCAAAACCCGATACGGACATATGCCCAAGTCCGAAATCATCATACAAACCTGCTGGAACCTTCAAATTCCGATTCAGAGATTGTTTACTCAAAATTCTAATCTTAGTTGATTCTTCCAACTTAAGGCTTCTAAAATGAGAATTTTCTTTCCAAATCAACTCTAAAATTCCCGAAATTCAATTCCGACCACGCCCACGGGTCATAATACCTGAAATGGAGCTGCTCACAACTTCAAACAGCTGAACGATGCGCTAGAGCTCAAAACGACCGGTCGGGTCGTTACATTCTCCCCCACTTAAATCGACATTCGTCCTCGAACGTGCCAAGAACTGCTCTGGAGTTATCTGAAATCACTATTTAACACCTCGAGCACCTGCCAGTGCTACCACAACCCAGTTGAGTACATTAGCTTGATCAAATCTGAAGATTCCTTCTTTTATCCATATAATAAGCTCAGAATTCATTCAAACACCCGAAATTTCTCTACGAGGCCTAGTCCCATCATATAATCACCGTATCAACTACCACACGAAGCACCAGAACACAACTGCGCACCTTTATTGAATCGGCACCATACACCGCATATCCATCATCTGACCACAATGACACTCCATGAACCTTAATAGCCAAAATTTCACGAATTTGGTGCTCCCGATGCACCTCATAAAAAATATACAAACATCCTGCTATAATGCTGGCAATACCACCACAACGGAGGAAATGTGCAGAAACACATCCCCAACTGCAGAGTTAACAAATCCTTGAATACCTCATCTTGACTAGAATCATCACTTCATTATGAACCTGAATAATGGTATTTGTTCTTTGATATACACTTCACATAACCTTATTGCATTGATCCCTGATCTGATAATCTCGTCTCACCCAGTATGAACTGCTCAGAAAACAAATCACCCCAACATGACCAACAACCTCACATGATACCACATCGCGCCAATAGGCCATAACTCGAACATGATAAATAAGAAATGACTCAGGAAGGGACTATTCAACTCATGCAACAAATATGAACTTTTCTTAGAAAATAGGAATTAAAACATAAGAAAATTAAATATATCTTAACCCTTCTCATCATCACACTGTTGCGGCGTGCAACCCGATCCAAATACATATCCATGGCGACATGCCACCTGATCCACACATTAAATTTACATAAGAAGATATATATACGGAGCTGATTTTCTCACTATTACAAATTACTGAATATCGGTCACAAGCACACTAAGTGCATAATAACATCCTAGGGAGACTGATAAAGCTGCATGCTACAAACTCAAGCACAACTGAGGTACAATATACATATATACACTCTAGGTCTCAAGAGTTATCCTGCTCACATAACATCCCCACTATGCGGGACCTCAACACAAAGGAAATTAGCAAGCTGTTTCACCACTCACACGGCAACAATCACAATAACACATGAATTTGACGAAGACGGAACAACATCCGTTGTTCTAATACATTTCCATGAAAAGCGCTCTACTGAAATGAACATGTCTGGATCATACGGAGCCCATAATCATATTTAAATACATCTACAAACATTGAGCCACCTTGCTCGCACCAAACTAAGCTAATAGATTTTACTTGGGTCCACATTAACCCACTTCCTCTCATAATATGCAAGAACAACCATCATAGCCGGGACAAACACCCACAATCCACAACCAAATGAACTGAACGCCTCTCAGGCATAACTTCTCAAATAAACAACATTGCACTTCTTTATACTCGGTCCAAATCTTCAATCCATCAAGTGACTACATGTCACACTTATAAAACCTTTTCGCGGTCATGCTTCCACGACCTTCCACACAAGGCAACAAGACACATCAAGAACCTATGACCAGGGTACAAAGCCTCTTCCACCGAATATCAATATCAGGTGACACTGAAGATAACACCATCTTACTCTGAACTCTCGAATCTCTTTTTCTTGCTCTTCCGAGCTCATGACATCCTTATTAACACCGAACCGCAATCTCGATTCTTACTCCCAGTTAGGTACTGCTTCCCGCACCTAACATACCAATATGAGGTAGCGCCAGAATTCCATCATAAATTCTGAACCACCAATAGGGTGAACACTTCATCATATAGAAACCTTTTACTTAACTCAATTCAAGAGTACCATCTCAACACACGAGTGAATTCCCACAATCACCCAACATGCAAATCCTTAAGTAGTAGTCTATACCACCATAACCCTTCCGGGATCCGCCTACACCTGACAGGACATAGCATTCAAATGCTCCCTCATGAAATCTGTTATGACGGCTGACAAGCCCCGCACACACCGGCACAAACCGCATGCATAACTTAATCACATCAAAAGAACTGATCACTTCCGTAAACGTGACATTACAACCATGGCTAATCAATTTATCTTCTTTTAATCATTTTCAATTGCTTCAGGAATAATAGCAACTTCCTTCAACTCATAGCAAGCTCAACCCTCACTCATCCCGAGTGACCTTGATTCACGATACTATGCTGCCTAAATCCCGCAACCCCTCTCATACCATCCTGATCATCTTTCTACAATCCGGAGCTTATTTCTCCCACTCCTCTAATACTATCTTGTATGCTGAATCACACCATAGAAAATTCCATCCATTCTCCTTCTCCTCAGAAATTACTCTGCAAAAGCTCGATTCTTGATCACACTGTTGCCTGAAACCCTTAAACGCCGCATTCTTAACTTTTGAATTCACCAGGACCGTTATTGAGAGTCACCCACTCTGACTGGCCCCTAATATAATCAACTCCAAGGCTCTTCTAGCACATGAACACCCTTTTTCCTTGAAGCACGTGACTGAGTCACTATCCTTACAACTCGCCCATGCCTTAAGCATAAATTCTTAATCTTCCAAAGCCTAACCCTGGTCTGATAGGGCCAACTTTTGCACATATTCATCAAATCCCACGCACAATCACCATTTTACTCTTTTCCCTTAGCTGAAATAACTTGACGACACGCTGACAATCCGCAACCCTATGAGAAGACAACCCTACAACCCAACTGCAGATGGTGGGACTCCCCCACTTAGCCCGAAGATACTCCTTGCACCACACCTTGCCGAGATCCTTTTTCCTTTGGTAACGCGATCTAACTCAACCAATCCGTCCAATTCTTCCAAATCCTCTTGCTAGCACTCCCTAAATACTTGAATCCTCTAGCATCATTCACACATTCTGCCTCCTACCGAGTAGCCACTAGAACCCCTTACCGAGACCTGCCAACAATGCTACCACTACCCTATTCATAGGAGATAACCCACCTATGGAAATCACTCGCGGACACCTTCCAACAACGATGAAATGCACGCTCTCTTCGACTTCAATACCTCATCCTATGCCTTGCTTCGTTTACCAGCTTTTACTAGTCCGTCCGCTCCTCATGGACATCCATTAAATGCGCGACAATATCTTTAAATTCCAAGTTATGCTGTCGCTCCCCCACTTTGCAACTGCTCGACTTCCGCTTCTTATACCTGGCCTCCTAGAGATGGAACCATTGCCTAGCCTTACTTCAGGATAATTCTCTGTAGCTCTCAAACCAGCAGATCACCACGACTTCAAACTCTCCGAAGATCATCTTGCTCTAGCTGCCTTCATTATCAACACTTATCCGGTACTAAACCACTGCACCTCACGGTCTCTTCCAACCATATTCTTCAATACTTCTTCTCAATACTCTGACCCCACGCAACCGAAACCTCATAGCACCGACACATTTAACACATTCCATTCGATCAATGACGACGACTTCACGTCACAGGTGCATATCCCACCTCACTTGAAGACACCAAGTCTTACTACTTATCAACCCCAACCGGACCATGCATAATCCAAATGCCTTTCCTCTATCGGAACTAAAATACCAAAATCTCGAAATCACACTCTGAGAAGACCTCCCTTCAAACCATTTATCACTCCCAACATACGAGAAAGCATTCTATCATCATATCCACATCGCGCGATAACCAATCGTAAGAATCATCACTACCTGAGCATAGCCTTAAGGCTCCCAGAAACACAGCTACTGAGATGAAACAACATATTATTCTTCTGCACGGCCATAACAACAGCCCCCAACCAATTACACATGGAAACATCTCGAATTACATCCGTAGAACCATTTAAATTCCTCAAATTCCTGATTCATAGCAAGCGCTTCGCGACGCGTAAGATTGAGTAGGAATGAACATAGACATAGGTCTCAAAGGAATCAACTCGCACGATGAGGAATTAAGATAGGAAGTACTCCTAACAGCCATGTAGCCTCTCGAAGATAAGTACCGATCCGCAAGACTCTACTAGACTTGCTCATGACTCGTGAGACCTGCGGGAACCTAGCGCTCTGATACCATGTTGTCATGAACCAAAATCCATAAGGTCGTGATGGCGCCGGACATCATTGTCAGGCAAGTCAATCATTAATTAATTGAAATAATTTCCTTATTTTAATCACTTATGAAAAATATTTCCTTTCACTTTATTACATATTGACTAAATAAAATATTCCAAGTAAAACAATAGTTTAAACATTACCCTTTTTGAAAATATATCCCAACACATCCCAGAACCCGATGTCACAAGTACATAAGCAATTTCTAAGAATTTATACAATCATCACAAAGTCTGTCCGAAATACAAATTGGACTAGAAAATTTAAAATGAAAACAAATACAGAACGAGGAAGACTCTGTTAGCTGCGGATCACCTGTAGCTCGCCTAAGTCTCTGAATCCTCCACATTGCTATGAATGTACCTGTGCAATAAAAATGCATATCAAGTGTAGCATGAGTACAAAAACAACGTGTACTCAGTAAGTCACCCACCTAACCTTAGAGAGGTAGTGACGAGAGGTTGAATTAGATACTCACTAAGGGCCAGCAAATTAATTAACAACATAAGATGAACACAGTAGGCATGTAAAGGTAGCAAAGCAGCAATACATATAAGGCACTGAAATCCAAGTAAATACTGGGAATAAACAAAACAGTTACCACTTCCTCAATATTTTCCAAAATATCTTAAATAAACAATTTCCTCTTTGTTTTCCCCCAAATATCATAAATCCACAATTTCTTCTTTATTTTCCCCCAAATATCTTATCACTTCAAAATCATGAAAATAAACATTTAACAATTTAGCATGTGCATACTGGATAAGGACAATCGGCCTGAGCCATCATAATAATCATCTTTGTGCACTACCGAGGGTCGAACGGCCCAAACCATAATGTTTGACGTGGCGTACGGCCCGCTCCCATGAGAGTGGGGGAAATAACACTCCGCTCACGGAATGTAAATTGCGAAGCGGTCATATGCAGACATGCACAATTAACAATCCACCCCGAATACACCGGGAACACATATACTCAAGTAAATGACCGATTTCTCTTTTAAAAACCACAAAATAGTATTTAAATCCTTTTTCGAAATTCACTTGCCAAGCTTTTATAATGTTTAATAATACAACCTTATCCGAAAAATACAATTGCCAGCGAAGGAAATCAATTCGCTTTTTAGAATGCTTAAGAAAATAAACTCTAATATTCTTTAATCATTCAATTACAATTTCAATTAGATTAGCAGTCTAATATTACAGACAAGATCACAGGTACAACAGGTAAGGCATGCTAGTGGGTCCTAGGCTACCCGGACATGGCATAATAGTAGCTACGCACGGAATCCCGTCACCTCGTGCGTACGTAGCCCCCGAAGATAATGGCATATACTTAATTAATTCACCTAGGGGGATAATTCCCCCTCACAAAGTTAGAAAGGACACTTACCTCGCTCCGAAGTTCCAATACCGGCTTCCAAGCCCTTCTGACGACTCCAACGGACGGACAACACCCCAAAACTATCCAAACAATGATAAACCAATGAAAATATATTCTAATACTTGCAACAATTCCAAATTATATAATTTCCCTACCCCGCTTAGTGAAATGACCAAAATTCCCTCGGGCCCATGTGCCCGGAATCTGAAATTTCTCGAAGATATATTCTACCCATAACCTTACTAACTCAAATATACAATTTATCAAATATTCATGCTCAATTCGTGGCTAAAAATCCAATTTCTATTTTCTAGGTTTCTTTAAGATTCTCCAAATTTTCAATCAATTTCCATGCCTAATCCATGCATAAAATCTTGTATTTAACTTAGAAGCATGAAGGAGTTACTTACCTTGACATTGCATGAAGGAATCCTCTCTTTGAAGCCTCCCAAGATCGCTTGATACAAAGAAGAAATGAAGAAAATGAACCAAGAATCCTTGTTTTAAAACATTCTGTCTAGGCCGATTTTCGCACCTGCGGTCCAGCCCTCGCACTTGCGCTTCCACAGGTGCGCCCAAGAGCCTGCACCTGCGGCTTCCTTCTCCTCCAGTCGGATCCGCACCTGCAACTCGTTGCCCACATCTGCACCTTAGCAGGTGCGGAAATTCCATCGCACCTGCGATCCCAGCCAAGCCTGCCCACTCTCGCACCTGCGGCGCCAAATCCGCACCTGCGGCCAAATCCTCGCAGGTGCGGTCACATCAGATGATAGCAACCTCAGCCTTTTTCAACCTCCCAAACTTGATCCATTAACCACCCGGAATCCACCCGAGGCCCCCGGGACCCTGTCCAATTATACCAACATGTTCCAAAACATAATGCGTACTTGCTCGAGGCCTTAAATTACATCAAACAACATCGAAACCACGAATCGCACCCAAATCCCAACTTTATGAACTTAGAAATTTCCAACTCCTGCATCTGATGCCGAAACCTATCAAATCACGTCTGATTGACCTCAAATTTTGCACACAAGTCGTATTCAACATTATGGACCTGCTACAACTTCCGGAATCGCATTCCGACCTTGATATCAAAACTTCCACTTCCGGTCGAATTTCTCAAAAACCTTCAAATTTCTATCTTTAGCCAAATGACTTCAAAATGACCTACGGACATCCAAATCCACTTCCGATCGCTCTCCTAACTCCAGAATCACCATATGAAGTTATTCTCAGACTCAGAATCCCAAACGGACATCAACATCACTGAAATGCGCTTCAGGCCAAACGTAGGAAAATTCTTCAAAAATGCTGACCTCCACAATATACACGGAAACGCTCCCGGGTTATCCAAAACCCGATCCGGACATACGCCCAAGTCTGAAATCATCATACGAACCTGCTGGAACCTTCAAATCCCGATTCGGAGGTCGTTTACTCAAAATTCCGATCTTAGTTGATTCTTCCAACTTAAGGCTTCTGAAATGAGAATTTTCTTTCCAATTCAACTCTAAACTTCCCGAAATTCAATTCCGACCACGCCCACGGGTCATAATTCCTGAAATGGAGCTGCTCACGACTTCAAACCATTGAACGACGCGCTAGAGCTCAAAACGACTGGTTGGGTCGTTACACTTTTCAAGCTAAATTTCATCAAACCTCTCTCTTTCTCAAAACTGTTTTAAAATGGTTCTTACTCTCTATGAGAACTTCCACTATACTCTTAGACATTAGGTTCTGCCCCTCTTGTGTGAGCATTGCCTTGGGACCCTTGAGCTCCCTCTGAACTTTGACACACAAGAGCTGGCCTTTCCACACTGCACTTACTCTCTATCTTGGCTATGAAATCTGGGTGTGAGCACTTCTCGGGATCCCTTGAGGTCCTTAGGGAACTCTGAAACATCCGGATTGTTAAAAGGCTATGAGACATTACTTGGAATTGAGGACGTGGAGATATGGGCCTATTCTGTAGGCTCCCTATAGTTAACTTCTTATTTTTCTTCTATTTCAGTTGTGTAATTCATATCCCATGGTCTGTAATAATTAATTGTGAACAACTCTGGGGTTGGATAGTGAAAATAGGTGGGTGATATGCATGTTGTAGTATAATTAAGGGTAGAGACCATGTTTCTAGGTTTATTTTCTCTATGCGCAATAGCAGCCATATTAAGGTACAACATCCCATGCATTAGATATCATGCTACTTAGGCTCATATATATTGTTTTCCTTTCATCATGTCTCATCATGCTATACACGTAGAGATCCTGTTCTAGGTAAACAACGATTAAAATCTGTCACTTGTGCTATTCCTGAAGTTGTGCATAATGTTGTGATCTTGCATTCATTTAGAAAAAATCACGTTTAAGTTATCATGATGCATTTGAAATCATGCCTTGGGGTCATACTTACTCAAATCACACGTAGTTTAAATAAAGATGTATAAAACAGTCCTCCTATTCTAACAAACTGGTAATTAATCTCTGAATATTTGCAACACTTAGAACTGCATGCTATTAGGATTGGTAATCTGAAACCCTTTTAACAAAGTTGTACAACTACTGCATGTTATTTTACACCTAAGTGAGACTTAGGAAATCAGTTACAAGGAATAAAACTATATATGTCTTTGTGATATCACTTAGATACCATGCTTAGGATCTGAATCTGAATCTGGACCTTAACTGTGTATGAGTCATGTTGTTTATGTGTACTATGTGTGGAGGTATATTTGAGCCTTTTATTTGCTTTCCATGCTCCCCTTAATTTAAGTCCAATATATTTTATTATGTGTCGCCTAGAATTTTTACCTTTAAAACCTGAGGGTCTGCCTAGCACCTCCCTTATAGGATAGAAGTCATAAATTCCTCCGGGACTGATAGGAAGGGACGGGTAATAGCATGCAATAGAGGTCGAGACCAACACTCGATTTAGTTACTTTCACGGGGTAGGAAAGGGTAGAATATGGATATGATGACCCGTGCGCTAATACCATGTGTAGCCCCTCTTCGAGGAGTGTCATACCGAGTATTGCATTGATGTGATCCATATTATTATAAACCTAGGATACCCTTTATATGCTTATATCGTAATCCTTTAAAAATCTAACCTTATTTACTATTTTCAAACATCTGCATGCTTAAGACTTAAATCCCCTCTTATTTGAGCCTTTATTTGTTTGTTTGCTAAGCCGTACAAATTCACAAAAGTTGTTTGGTCGGGAACCACACTTGTGGATCCTGAGGGGTGACTAACACCTTCCCCTTAGGATAATTTCAAGACCTTACCCTATCTCTGGTTAACAACGTAGTTGTAAATGAACCCCTTTGGTGTCCTAACGTACCTTTAAAAATCGTTAGGTGGCGACTCTCAAAAACACAAATCCCTTTTCCAAAAGGAAAGAGTTGTCTCAACCGAATGTCATAAACCTGATCTCCGCGAGGAAAGAGGGGGTGCGACAATGGGTTAAGTACATAACACTTATTTATTGATCGGGGTATATATAACTCTCAACTCTAAGTTACCCACTCAATACCTCTCGGCCATAGAATGATTTTGCCCAATTTGGCTTTATCAAGCCCAAATAGGTATCAAACTAAATAGTTGATATGAGCTCAAGTAAGATTTTCCCTATATCTAGTTTAAACCATTTAATTAGGCTATAGAAATTCTTAATTAGCCTTATTTCTTGTTAGCCAAGCTTTCCAGACTAGGTCCCTCTTTCTCAAGTAAAGACCAAGTCAAAAAGGCATTAATCAATATTTGCAACCATTAATTCTAAAATTAAAGCATAAAAAGACTAAATAATCAATACCTGATCATAAACAAGCATTAGCAATTAAATACCCATAAGGTTTACACACTAGGGTTGGGTCACAAACCTAATAAAAGTCTAGCTACTCATAGTAGAAAATGAAGAAAACAAACAAGAAATACTAATTAAACTCATAATGTAAGATTAAAATGATAAAATATGATGTTTTAATTCCAAAATGATCACAAATTTCCTAAAATGGAAAATTACAACGGCTACAGCTGCTTGAACTTCAAAACTTGACCTAAAAATATGATTCTCGTCTATCTATATTGTCTCAAAATTCGCTGACAAAAATGCCCTTCAGGAGGTTCTGTGGCCGCATAATTTCATGTGTGGTTCTGTATATTGCTTGGTCTTACAGGGACTTGGATTCTGCAGCCGCATAATTATATCTACGGTTGCAAGTCAATTTTTGCGGCCGCACAATTCTTGTGCGGTGCGCACTTCAGGCAAGGCTTGAAGTCTTGGTCATTTGCACATTCTCTAAACTTTTGAATTCTTGTCAGTGCAGACCCTGTTATGAGATCTCACAATTCATGTGTGGTTCGCACTTCCACTTAACGTATGTTGGGCTTCTTCACCAGTTCTGAGGCCGCAGAGGGAATTCTGTGGTCCGCACTTTCTTCTGCGACCGCAGAAATACTTCTGCGGACCGCACTTCTTGTGTGTTGCGCCCCTTCTTGCCTTGTGAGTTGGAACACTCCTTTTAGTTGTATTTCTTCATGAGAGCCAAAGGTTCCAACATCCCTGCAATTTGCACACTTTCATTAGTGTTGGGAACATAAATCAATACTTTCGGGCTAAAACAAAAGCAAAAAGGTACTAATAAGTGGTCAAAATTCACACTTATCAGTCTTCATGATCCTTTTAGCGTTCGTGGTCAGAAACATCTCCCCTCGGGTTGTCACACTTGCTAAGTTGAACCCGGCGAGGAGTTTTGTTGCCGGAATGATGCTTCCAGTTAGCTTGGCTTGTTCCAACACTCTCCATTGAATGATGTTGGGTCAACTTCCTTGGCCAACCAAAACACGTTTAATCTTGAAATCTAGAACGTTAAGAGAAATTACCAGGGTGTTGTTGTGCGACAGTAGAAGTCCATCGGCGTCATCTCCTGTGAAGGTGATATCGTCCTCAGCGACTTCCCAGAGTCTCTTGCTATGAGTTACCGATACCTTTGTCTTTTTTGCTGCCGAGAAGGTTACACCGTTGATCTCATTCCCCCCTAAAATCATGTTGATAGTTAGTCGAGGAGGGTTTTCACCTGCCTTCAAGGGCTCTGTATTATCCCGGTTGCAGCCGTAATTGTTCTTAGCTCGGTCTCTTAAGAATTCTCTGATATGCCATTTTTTAACAATGTTGCTACCACCTCGCACAGTTGTCGTCAGTCCCAGTCTGGTGGCCATTAGTCCCATGATATTCGAACCATAAACTAGGATCCTCTGACTTGGATCGAATATTCTCAGCCTCGGGAATCGTGCTTCCTTGATGTTCCTCATCGCTATTACCACCTCCACTATGCTCATATTGAAATTATACTCATACATCCAGGGATAAGTGGAACCCCGGGAACCCTATACGTCTTTGTCTTGCAATGACCTGTTATTCCAGCCACGGTCAGTTCCTCTATCGGGAGTAAACCTATCCGCTAACCGGAACCCTCTGCAGCCGCATCCTTCAGCCCTCTCGTAGAGAAAAAACTTACTCTTAGAAGATCGCCCATCTGCATCAAAATCATCCTTCGATTTATCCTTTTTCTTTTCTCTAGCACGTCCCTTAGTTGATGTTGGGAACCCGAGATGGTCATCTTTTATTCTTATCTTTGATTCGTTACGGTTATGGACATCCGCCCCTGTAAATGCCTGGAACTCGAGCACGCTTTCTTTCAGTTTTCAGGAGGCGTCAGAGCTCCTCGGGTTCAACCCTTCGTAAATGCCTCAGCTGCCCACTGGCAAGGCCGAGAGTAGCATCCTTTCTTTCTGAAACCTGATCACGAATTCACGCAGCAATTCGGACTCTCCTTGAGAAATTATGAATATGTCTGCCACCGGGCGTGGACTTTCCTTGTCCCAGCATGGGTCTTGATGAAACAATCTACAAGCATCTCAAAGGAATCTATTGAGTGTTCAGATAAGAGTGAGTACCATGCTAGGGCCCCCTTCGTGAGGGTTTCTCCGAACTTCTTCAGCAGGACCGACTCAATATCATGTTGAGCCAAGTCGTTTCCTTTCACCATTGTCGTATATGTGGTGATGTGCTCCTGATGATCCAAGTCCCATCATATTTTGGTATGTTTGGCATTTTAAACCGCGTCCAAATCAATTCTGGTGTTGCGCTCGGTTTGAGCGGCAACTGGGTGTATTATTTTGAGTCTGGGCCCTTCAGCACTAGTGGTGCGCCCAGAATTTGGTCCATTCGAGCATGGAATTCTTTCGCGTTCTAATCTGTCCGCTCATTCAGTTCCCTCATGAACCGCATGAGCTCGAGTTTGAAGGGATTATTAATGTTATCGTTACTGGATCCGGTGTCGATCCCCTGGCCCGTCGAAGCTAACCTCATCCCTCGGGGCATTGTTATCAACCCTTTGTGTTGTTTAATTTACGGGAGCACCGATAGGAACCTGGAATTTTCCATTTGCATTGTAGGAAGCACCTGACAACGCTTGCCTCAGTTCTATCATGATCTGGTCTTGCCGTGAGAGATGACCCATGTGGCTTTTTGTTGTTCTCTTAAGATCCTCACTATTTACGCAACATGCTTGATGATAGGATATAATTGCTTATTTTAGTCGCTTATTACACTCTAACTTACTGCACTTTAATTGAGTTTGAGCATTAACCGCTAGTGTTTTGCACTAACTATGTGTTTTATGCCTTGTAGGAGTGATTCCGAGCTATATAGATGTTATGGAATGAACTCAAGTGATTTGTAGCTTTGAAGTCTGAGTAAAATCCCAAGGAATTAAGTTGGGATCGTGTTCGAGGGTCAAATTTGATAGTTAAGAACAAACGAAGACTCGAAGAAGCATATTGTGCACTGTCTAGTAAAATAGACATAACTATTTGTTCAAAACTCCATTTGGGTTATATAATATATGGTTGGAAATATAACTCAAAGGGATACAACTTTTATGTTTTAAGTTTTCCCAAATTACAAAAGGAACAGGGTGAAAAACGCGGTCGAAACCGCGACCGCGGACCTGACACGCAAATGGGGCAGAAACTTTTCGATATGTGCGGCCACTAGCGCGACCGCGCTACTCCAGGCCTGGAAAATCATCCTTTTTCGCGTAGGAGAAGGTATAATTGTTTGGTCCCGACCCTACTTGGTATATATACATGGAAAAATGGTATTTTAGAGAGGTTGGACATATTTTGGACACAAATTCGACCTAAGGAGGCAGAGACACAATAGGAACAAGGCGGGGAATTCTTCTACGAGTTTTTCCTTCCTCTTCCTTTTTTTCATTGTTGGTTATGACTTTTAGCTTTTACATACTATTATGAATAGCTAATTTGTTATCTAGGGTTTTGATGGAACCTTTTGTAGGATAAATTCTTGTTATGTTTTTATATAATTAAGCCGTAGTATTTTCTCTATTTGTTCAACTATATTATTCTTGTGGTTGATTGAAGAGTTCTCAATTAGCTGTGCCTATTTAGTATGTATTACTCAAGAGAGAGTGCATATTTAGGTAGTTGTTGAAAAACATCATTCCCGACGTATGTGAGGAATCAATAACCAAGGGTTTAAAGGTGAGATTAGGGATAACGAAACCTTGGGTGAGATCTAAGTGAGCCGTACTTAATGCCAGCTAGCGTAACTCAGGAGAGTACATCTAGTAAATTGTCGTAATTACTCGGGATAGATTTACGGTAGTCAGAGTGCATGATCGGTAGAGAATACTTAGGCGAAATTATAGAAGACGTAGCGGGAAGGATTCCGACAATTGGGGAAATCATAACTATAGACCTCCTTAATCTTTTCTCCAACCTGTAGTATCTTTAGTGTTAATTTACTATTTCAATTTGTTAGTTAGTAGTTAAACACAAGAATCTTAATACCTATAAATTAGGAATTGTTCAAGCTTGTATTCTTGGTGATGATGAACAATTGTAGCTAAGCCTTAGTTCTCTGTGGGATTCGACTTCGGACTTGTAAATCGGATTATATTTGCAACGACCGCTTAGTCATTTTTATANTTGCCGGGGAACTAACGGTGTAGCTGTAGGTGTACATATTTCTAGGTTGCAAGTTTGAACTTTTATTTTTGTTTCTTGTATTTGATTATTTTTTTAAAAAAAATTTATTTTTGATCTGAGAGACATGGCATCATGGAATTATGAGAGTTTGGATGTTGGTAATTCTACTTTTGATCCTCGTTATGCATATTATGGAGGAAACCACCCAGGGAAAAATTATCAAAATATTTCCGAGAGCGAGTTATGTGCACCAACTCAATCTTATGTGTGGAATGTGTGTGATATGTGTGGTGGTCAAGATGGTCACTTTCATGGTTGTGCTTATATTTCTTATCTTCTCCCAACCCCTTACTTTGATGGTTCTTTTTTTTCTTGTGAAGTTAATAGGAACAAAGAATCCAGGTATGAGGACCTGAAAGAGATTGAGGATATGCTAAAGTACTTTACGGAACAATATGATGAGATACAACTGCGGGTATAAAGGCAAGAGGAAAATATTCACAACTTGGAGGCTAACGAATAGAGTAATTGAACCCTGTAAAGCGCAACAAGTTGACATTGTGGATAGTAGCCAATATGAGTATGAATTGGCTGCAGAAATTGCCATTATACTAGAGGATTTAAAAAAATACGAGGATGAGCTAGAGGAGAAGGCCAGAGTAGAACACCGACAATCAATCGAACTAGATTTTGAGGATGCCAATGTCGTAGAAGAGATACTAGAGTCGACCAAGGATATTGAGGATACATATTTAGTTGACTCTAGTGTCATTAGTGTTAAGGATGTTGACAATCCCAATGTTTGTGTAGTTGAGCGCATTGGTCCACACTCCAAGCCCTTTTCCACATTGTGTTTGGATAATGATATAAAAATAGAGTCGTCCGAGCCACTTGAAGAGTCAAGGAGTAAGGAACAAGATGCCTACATTCTGGAATTCTTCGTGCCAGAAAGTCGGGAATACACATCTCATCCAAAGGCCAAGAAGTGCAGAATACTGCATTATTTTATTGGGCCAGTCAGATTCGTTCTACCACCCCAGGAGCATGATCACAGAGCATAATCAAAACTTGGGGTCCAATTCATAAGCTCGAAGTAGGTAGAAAGTGATTCACGCCGTGTCGCGAAATTAAATGAAGCACTTGTTGGGAGGCAACCCAGCTTTACTGCTTTCTTTTGTTTTTTTTATTATTATTATTATTTTATTATATTATTTTTGTAGTGTCGATTTTTTATTTTTTTAGGAGCATGGAATGCAAAGCCATTGGAAGGATGCAAAAGCAAACCAGATGGTTGGAACTAAGTGTGAGGTACCCGCACGAAGGATCAGGCCTGGGAGAAGTCTGAGTACCCCATGAGATGCTAGTGCTTTGGCCTTTGACCTACCAGGGAGTTTTTATTTACCCTCTTGTATGTATGGGTGTGCATTGGGGACAATGCACAATTTTAAGTGTGGGATGAGGAGATTGTCTGGGTGACTTTCTATGTTATTTTAGTTGTGTTAGTTTAATGGAATAATTATTATTTTTACAAAAATAGAAAAGATTGGACTTTTCCCGACGATGGGTCTATTAGAAAATTTTCTTGAGGGAAATAATTCTAAAGAAAATATCAAAAAGGATTGTTTTAGGTAGTGTAGCAATTCCCCCTTGGTTTTTCTTTGTGCAACGGTTCTTTTCCAAGGGTTTTGTTTGAACCGGGTGTAGTTAGTTTTTTTTTAGGAATAGGAGTCATTGTGTTGTGTTTTGAATTGAAGAAATATCTATTGACTTTGTTATGCCTTGAGAATAGTGAGTACTTTGGTTGTGACGCTTAGGCTCATTTTTTGACTTTTGTATAAGTACCTTAAATTGTATAAGCTTAACTTTGCTTAACTGCTTTGACTAGAGTGTCTTGATGAATTCAATCCTGAGTGAGTTAAGTTCCATGTGTGTGTGAGGTTTGTGTGTTATTCCGTGCATTGCATTTGATGTCGAGAACTTGCCCTGTGTGTTTGCAAAGCGAAATAGTAGTTTTTTCAGTCTTGGAAGTGATATAGGCGTTTCTTTGTTGATCCAAATATTTATATTTTACCCGCCTAATTGTTATGTATCATAGTTAACCCCTTTGATCTTGTAATCCTGTTTCTTTGGCAACCACATTACAAGCCTTACCCATTTGTTTGAATTAACCATCTATTTGAACCTGCTAACCTCTCATGAGTACTTGAATTGTGATGATTTATGTAAAAGTTAAAGTGTGGGGTGGTTGGTTTGACTTTTGAGTGGAACTAATGAAATAAGGAGAAAGGTGTACTGTTTTGAAAAAAGTAAGAGTCACTTGAAAAAAAAAGTTGTATTATTGTGCAAAAAAAATAAATATATCCTTGATAAGTGGTGGCTCTTGATGTAATTGTGCTTAAAGAAGTATGGGGTAAAATACATTGATGTGAATGCAGAATTTGGTTTGACATAAGTATGGGGTTTGAATGTTAAAGTATATGTATTAAAGTGCTTAGGGAGGTGTAGTCACTCTTATATCTAAATGTATCCTACCCGTCCCGCAGCCTGCATTACAACCAAATAAAGTTCTACTTGATCCTAGACTGAATAAGCTCGATTAGTAGAGTGGTACAATACGGGCAAGCCTATGGTGCATTTTTGTGGCATATGAATGTTATTTCTGAGAGTGAGTGAATTCTTTCTATCTTGAGTTCGTAAGTGTTCTTAAATTTTATTGTGTGGAATTACTCTCTTTTGTTGTATGAGGGCACTTGATTCATGAAGGAAAGATAATGTCAGTGACCTCTATGTTGGAGTAAGGGGGTGATTTGTGAATAATGGGTGGTACTTGTGAGTCAAATCTTGAGGTGAATATGTTACGCGTTTGTGCTTAGTCTATTTTAAATATTCTTGGTGTAATGAGTTAGGAGAATTGTTTAAAAAAGAGGTCGTTATAAAGTGTAGTTCGATTACTCGAGGATGATTAATAGTTTAAGTGTGGGGTTTTGATGATAGGATATAATTGCGTATTTTAGTCACTTATTACACTCTAATTTACTGTACTTTAATTGAGTTTGAGCTTTAACCTCTAGTGTTTTGCACTAACTGTGTGTTTTATGCCTTGTAGGAGTGATTCCAAGCTATATAGATGTTATAAAATGAATTCAAGTGATTTGGAGCTTTGAAGTCTGAATAAATCCCAAGGAATTAAGTCGGGATCGTGTTCGGGGGTCAAATTTGATAGTTAAGAACAAACGAAGACTCGAGGAGGTATATTGCGCACTGTCTAGTAAAATAGACATAACTCTTTGTTCCGAATTCTAGTTGAGATATATAATATATGGTTGGAAATCTAACTCAAAGGGATACAACTTTAATATTTTACGTTTTCCCAAATTCCAAACGTAACAGGGTGAAAAACGCGGTCGAAACCGCGACCGCGGACCTGACACGCAAATGGGGCAGAAACTTTTCGATATACGCGACCACGCTACTCCAGGCCTGGAAAATCATCCTTTTTCGCGTAGGAGAAGGTATAATTGTTTGGGCCCAACCCTAATTGGTATATATACATGTAAAAATGGTATTTTGGAGAGGTTGGACATATTTTGGACACAAATTCAACCTAAGGAGGCAGAGACACAATAGGAACAAGGCGGGGAATTCTTCTATGAGTTTTTCCTTCCTCTTCCTTTTTTCATTGTTGGTTATGACTTTTAGCTTTTACATACTATTATGAATAGCTAATTTGTTATCTAGGGTTTTGATGGAACATTTTGTAGGATAAATTCTTGTTATGTTTTTATATAATTGAGCCGTAGTATTTTCTCTATTTGTTCAACTATATTATTCTTGTGGTTGATTGAAGAGTTCTCAATTAGCTGTGTCTATTTAGTATGTATTACTCAAGAAAGAGTGCATATTTAGGTAGTTGTTGAACAACATCACTCCCGATGTATGTGAGGAATCAATAACCAAGAGTTTAAAGGTGGGATTAGGGATAACGAAACCGTGGGTGCAATCTAAGTGAGTCGTACTTAATGCCAGCTAGCGTAACTCGGGAGAGTACATCTAGTAAATTGTCCTAATTACTCGGGAGAGATTTACGGTAGTCAGAGCGCTCATGATCAGTAGAGAATACTTAGGCGAAATTATAGAAGACGTAGCGGGAAGGATTCCGACAATTGGGAAAATCATAACTCTAGACCTCCTTAATCTTTTTTCCAACCTGTAGTATCTTTAGTGTTAATTTACTATTTTAATTTATTAGTTAGTAGTTAAACACAAGAATCTTAATATCTATAAGTTAGGAATTGTTCAAGCTTGTATTCTTGGTGATAGTGAACAACTGTAGCTAAGCCTTAATTCTCTGTGGAATTCGACTCCGGACTTGTAAACCGGATTATATTTGCAACGACCGCTTAGTCCTTTTTATAAGATATAGTTGGGAGTGATCAATGCTCGTTATCAACATCATCAGAAGTCGCCTCCTACACATGTTAGGGATATTGCCCGCCATGAACCGGCGTTGCCACGTCCTCGTCGTTGCGGATGCCATTGATTGAATCTCGTGTTGAGGTAGATTTTCTTGTGCCTCAATGTTGTGTGCAATGTTGACATCGTTAGGTGCCATATTTTATAATTTTTGCTAAAAAACAAAGATCAACTCAATTAAGCAGTTGTGTAAACCCCACAGTGGGCGCTAAACTGTTTACTCGTAAATTTATAGCGTGATTTTTAGACAAGAGAATTGATTTGATTCCAAAACGATAAGTGAATTAAACAAAATACAAGACTTAGCGTTAAAATCGGGATAAATAGCAGATAGCTCGGTTCCGCGAGCAAAGCTTCTGAAGGCAACAATCACAATAACGTTACACAGAAAATGAAGTATTATTTAGCTGGGAACAGTGTATAGCATAAGTTTGTAAGAATTTCCCTCTCTACAATAATTTGTTGAAGCCGGTATTTATAGGTATACATAGGGAACATGGTCCTAGAATCAAGCCAGTGAAAATAATGGAGGTCACTGATGAATATGTAACGGCAAGTCATGAATGCCAAAATTCTGTGCAACGGCTGTGTTACTCAATATTGAGGAATATTCTTCGTTAAATGTCATATGGCGACAAATATTCATTAGCTTTCGTTGACCGTGTTTCTTTCGGGATCTTCCTGGTGCCAACTAAAGTTGTTGTCCTCAGACCTGGTTTCTACTCACTTTATCTTCCATATGCCTCTGATTCCATGTGTTATGTTATCATACAAATATTCAATATAAACCAATTTTACCCTACACAATAACTTGAATAGACAGGAAGAAGTAATATTATTGCTAGAATTTGAAACTAAAAAACTCACGAACCATATTTAATTTTTTATATAAATTTTGTCGTGAATGCAAGAGTTTTGAGTCTAAATGCAAATTTAAATTTCCTGTGAGTTATATTTTTCCAGAAAGTAAAACATGGTTAATTAAATTTAATTAAAAAATTTAGTGTTGAAAATTCGAAAACAGAAAAATAATTCAATATTGTAGAACCAGTACCCCTAAAGAAAACTCATAAATGGTTGGTCATTTGATCTCAATAAACATGGTTAATTGAGCAGGATGTGGACTGAAAAGTCAACCCATTCCCTCATACGTGAGTTTGGCCCAGGCAGGGGTGTTCACAAAAACCGCAAAATCGAATCAAAATCGAATCAAATCGATCAAAAAAATTGATATTTCTTAGGTTTGATTTTAAATTTTAAAAATCGATCAAATTTGGTTTGGTTTTAGTTTTAATCAAAAAATAACCGGAAAAAACTGAACCAAACCATTGTAAAAATAGTTATTTAAATTTATTATTACACCTATATATATATATGTGTGTATTTTTATATAAAATTTCTAAAATTTTATGGTACATATTAGTCATTTGTATTTTTAGTCCAGTTCTTTGCTATTTTAATAATCTAATTCTTTGTCTTCTAGTTTGATTGATAGTTTTTTTTGGCTAACTACAAGAATTTATTTTATGTGAAAAATAATCGATTTTTAATTGAGTACTTAAATTATTCATCACTATTTGAGTCAAATATCATCAATATATCTTGATAAATGATAGATTTCTCAAAGAACAATTGGTCTGATAGTGTTACGTTGAAAATGTAGTCGCTGGAATTTGCGTTTGGTAGTGCATGTCTCATATTTAAGAAAAAATCGATAAATAATCGAAAAATCGACAAAAATTGAATCGATAGAAAACCGATTTAATTAGTTTAATTTGGTTTCAATATTAAAAAAACTAACTTATTTGGCTTGATTTCATTTTAGAGAAAAATCGACCTAAATCGAATCACGAACACCCCTAGCTGTAGAGGTGGGTAGGCTTTCTCTAAAGAGTAAAAAGACAATGAGATCGAACACACACCTTGTATTGTTTGTATACTATTGAGTATTGACTTATAAGCCTCGAACTTTTTCTCTTTTTTCTTTTCTATTCTTTTTTTAACGAAACCCCTGTTAAATGGGATCCGTGAAAATAGAACTCACATGCGACTATAAGCACAAGCATGGGCGAAGCTAGGGTGGCAAAAAGAGTTCATTCAAATCTTTTTCGCCGAAAATTATACTGTATAGACAAGGTTAAAAATATACATTAATAATAACAACTTAATAAAATTATATCAGTGGGGTTTGGGGAGAGTAGAGTGTACGCAGACCTTACTCCAACCCCAGAGGGTTAGAGAGGCTGTTTCCGGGAGATCCTCGGCTCAGAGACAATAGATCTGTAACAACAAAACCGAAAAATAATATCAGCAACGTGAGAGACAGCAAATAAATGAAAAGGCAGTAACACAAATATTATGCAAAAGTGTGAAACACAACATAAATCGCTAGCAGTGCTAGACAAAACACTATCATACTCGTCGGTACAAAGAGGGAAACTGTGCCAAAGAGGAAAACCGCTCGACTACCCTTTAACCTACAACCCTAATGCTCGACCTCCACACCTTCCTATCAAGAGTCATGTCCTCGAAAATCTGGAGCGCGTCATGTCATGTCTGATCAACTCGCCCCAATACTTCTTAGGCCGCCCTCTACCTCTTCTTGTACCTGCCAAAGCCAACCGCTCACACCTCCTAACCGAGACATCTAGACTTCTCCTCTGCACGTGTATGAACCATCTAAGTTGCGCTTCCCGCATCTTGTCGTCCACCGAACCCACGCTTACCTTTTCCCGAATATCTTCATTCCTAATTTTATCCAGCCTAGTGTGCCCACACATCCATCTCAACATCCTCATTTCTGCTACTTTCATCTTCTGGATATGTGAATTCTTGACTGGCCAACACTCAGCCCCATACAACATGGTCGGTCTAATCACCGCACTATAAAACTTACCTTTGAGTTTCGGTGGCACATTCTTGTCACACAAAACTCCAGACGCAAACCTCCATTTTATTCACCCCACCCCCATACGGTGCGTAACATCCTCGTCGATCTCTCCATCTCCTTTGATAATTGACCCAAGTACTTAAAACTTTATAAAAGGTTAAGAATATCTTCTATAAAAATATTTAATCCTCTTAACTTCTTGGTGTATTTACATCAGCTCGGTTGCATAGTGGATAGGGACTGGTAATAATTTTTATTTTAAAACAATACCTTAAAATAATTAGAAGGTGGCATAATGAGATTTTCACAAACTAGTACAATCTGGAGAAATCATTTTGAAAAAATGACACTGTATAGCCGCCATAAAAATAATAGCCAAAAAAATGTATAAAATTTATATATATTTTTGTATATACATACATTTTGTATGTTATATACAAAAATTGTACAAATTTTATATATTTTTTCGACTACCAGATATAAATAGTTTCTACCGTGAACTAAAAGTGATAATACTCTCCCCCCCCCCCCCC